>PVJH01014623.1:0-56452 GCA_004026705.1 Nesogale talazaci | reverse complement strand
CCCCCTTCTCAGCACCCAGTGCCAAACGGGGGCGGAGGAGGAGCAGTCATCATTATCCCGAGCCTTCTCTGACACATCTGTACAATCATTCTGAGGTGTCACTAAAAACCCAAATAAGCTCCACTACGTTTTCATTCTGAATTCCTAATTTACTGTGAGACGCTCCACCCACCTTCCCTCTGGGACGCCCAAATGAGCTCCAGATTTGTGATTCTTCCTGTCAGACTAGTCCTTTCTTCAGACACAAGCACAGCCAAGGAGGCTGTAACAGAGAACAGAAAGCAGGTTTTTTTTTTTTTTCGCGCAACCTTTTAAGGAGAAAACCGTTTTATTTTCTGTGTAATTTGAACCTGGAATTAAATAAACGCTGGTTGAAAGAATGAGAACCAGCGCTGAGTATCAATTTGTAAACTAGTGCCCCAGGATGAGCATTTTACCCCTTACTGAGCGATCAAGGGAGAGGTAGAGGGGAGGGGGCGGCAGTGGACCTGGGATCTGAGACCTGCTCTCTTACTGAGCAAGCCACTGAACCTTTCTGAGCCTCCCTCTCGGCATCCATGAAATGGAAACACTATCTACCTCCCCAGGTTAATTAAGGAAAAGGCAGCCCTTCTATCCAAAGTGACAAAAAAAAAAGTCACTCTGAATCAGAGCCCATTTGACAGCACCTAACATCAGCAACACAGTAAGGGACTCTGTTGGGGCTTGGGGGTTTCCTTTAAGTCCCTTTCTGGGAGAAAAATGAAGTTTTCCTTACAGAGTTACATTCTCGAAAGACTTCAAGGACAGTCCTGTCCTGTCCCTTGGGTCCTTCTGACTTGATGGTCGTGAATGGATCTTGGGAGGACAGTGAGTTTCCTGCTGGGGGGCTCACCCCGAGGCCAGCAGTGGGGATCCGCTAGCGGATCTTCAGGAGAAAGCCGAGTCTGCCTGTCCTGGAAAGATTTACAGTCTTAGAGACCCGATGGGATCATTCTACTCTCCCCTATAAGCTCACCTCAAGGGCAGCAGTTCAAAAACCACCAGCCTCTCAATGAGAGAGGATTTTATTGTACTCCCATAAAGAGTGAATCTTGAAAACCAACTAAGACAGCGCTATCCTGTCCTAGACAGTGTCTGTCAGTCAGCATGGAAGCCACGGTAGTGAATTTTTGAGTTTGCGTAGGGAAAAAAAACAATTTTTAACTAAATTGTGAATGAAGAACAATCGACTGGATGACAGTGGATTTTTAGACCTTTGGACATTCTAGATCCTGCGTCCAGCTCCTTGCTCTCTTCTCCATCCTGCGACCTGGTGAGAGCCTGGCATCCGCTGCATTGACATGGGGTGCAGCTCCTGCCGAGCAGGTTCTCAGGAACTCTGGACCACAAGTTCTGCTCTAGCTGGCTACAACAAGCCAGGAAGAGCCACAATCTGCTCTGACAGTCCATTTATTTTGTGGAGTCTTGGGTTAGCTCAGGGCCCCATGACAAGCAAACAACTAGACTGCCTTTCCCGTGCCTAATTCTCTGTGTCTTGCATTCACTAAAACCTCAAGAGATATTTATTATACAAGTAAGTGCATGAAGGATTCTCTTCGGACAAGTGACAGTTCTTCATTTCTAAAATTGTGATAATAATAGTACCTTCCCATGTATAAATAAAAGGGGTTGAATCACACGTCTTGGGTCCCCTACATGATGCAATGTGTCTGGAGCAGTGTCTGGGACATAGTAAATATTTAGTTAATGCTACTTCCTTTGCTCCACCACTTGCCTGTCCGTTTGTCCTACTATGGTGCCTTGTGTGTTGCTGTGATGCTGGAAGCTATGCCACTGGTATTTCAAATAACAGCAGGGCCACCCAAAGGAACAGGTCTCAGCAGTTTTCAGGTGAACAAACAAGGAGGAAGGGAGAGGCTGTCCACTTCTGAGGAATTAGCCACAGAAATCCTTTTGGATAACATCGGAACTTTGTCAGATACTGAAAGTCTCTTGCACAGAAGCAGAATGTTATCAGAGATCATGCCAAAAGATAGATCCTTCAGGCCAGAAGGCACTCAAAATATGACGAGAAAGAGCTGCCTTCTCAAAGAAGAGTGGACCATCATGACAATTATGAAGTAAAGCCTGTGGGAGTTAGGCTTTGAGGACCTTCGTTTGCTGATGAGGAGTGATCTAAAACGAGAAGAAATACCTGCGAACACCTATCAATAATGGGGACTTGTAAAGTTAGACATATGCATCTAGGAAAATTGGAAGTTGTGAAAAATTAAATGGAACACATAACAACAGGCATTCTGGGTGTTAGTGAACTGAAATGGATTAATGTTGACCATTTTGAATCAGAAAATCATATGGCTTACAATACAGGGAATGACAGATTCAAGAAGAATCCAATGTCAAATTTGTCATCAACAAGGACATTTAAGTTCTATCTTGAAGTACAGTGCTGTCTGTGATCATGCTAGTGATACAGAAATTGAAAAATTCTGATGACATCATCAGAAATTGATTAGAAGTGCAATCAAAGAGGATTGATAATTATTGTTGACTGGAATCCAAAAGTTGGAAATAAGAAGGAATAGTAGTTGGAAAGTATGGTCTTGGTCATAGAAAGGATGAAATAAAAAAGCTGAACAGAAAATGGCAAATGACAGCTCAAGAATACAAAGCCAAATTTTCTAATGAAATGTGCAAAGACCGGGCTGAGCCCCGGTGGCGTAGTGGTTGTGCGCGGGACTGCAGCCCACTGGGACGGAGGTTCAATTCCAGCAGTGGGGCTGGGCCTCCTACTCCCACAGCCGGAGAGCAGTGATGCCCAAAACAAAATAATAAATGTACAAAGACCTACAGTTAGAAACCTAAAAAGGAAGACCACGCTCAATAGACCTTAAATTTCAAGTCTCAACTTGCAATATTGACAGGGGAAAATATTGACTAGTGCAGCAAGCATCCAAAGAAGATGGGAAAAATAATAAGAGTCACTTTATCAACAACAGCTAGTCAGCATTGTAAGAGGCAGCCTATGAGCAAGAACCAATGGTACTAAGAAGGGTATTTAAACTCCACGGAAAGAATGAGTCAAAGACAATTAGTGAACTACAATTGAAACGTTTCAACAAACTGATGAACACAGGAAGCACTTACTTGTCTGGAAATTTGGAAGATAACTACTTGATCATTTGCTGGAAGAAAATCAGATTTGTACTCATTCCAAAGAAAAGTGACCCAACAGAATGCTCAAATCATATAACATCATCACTGACATCATAGGTAGATAAAATCTTTCTGAAGATCATCCAGAAATAACTATAGTGGTACATTGACAGGGAGCCATCAGAGGTTTAGGCTGGATTCAGAAGAGACATCATTGCTGATGCTTCACTCAAAGCAGAAAATACCAGAAAGAGGTTTGTTTAGGTCCCATGGTCTAAGCGTTTAACTGTGTGGATCATAGCACACTCTGGATAGATTTGAGAAGAGCGATAATTCCAAACCACTTCATTGTGATCATCCAGAGCAGGTCCAGCATCAAGAGGCAGTTGTGCTAGTGGCAGAACAAGGAGATGCTACATGGTTTTACTCTCAGGAAATGCATGCGTCAGGGTTGCATCCTCTCACCATGATTATTTGATCTGTATGCTGAGCCAGTCATCAGAGAATCTGGATTGCATTCAGAAGAATATGGCATCAGGATTGTGGGAAGGCGTATTAACGACCTGTGACATGCAGACGACACGACCTCGTTTTGACTGAAAGTGAGGAGCTCTTGAAGTTCTGGATGAGGATCAAGAATTTGCAGTCTTCAGTAAGGATTACAACTCAAAGTATAGACTAACACCCTCACAACTGGACCAAAAGGTAACATCGTGAAACATGGAGCAAAAACTGAAGTTGTCAAGGATTTCATCTTGCTTGGGTCCACCATCAATGCTCATGGAAAAGCAGCAGTTAGGAGGTCACAGGATGCATCGCACCGGGTAAACCTGACACCTCTTGAAATTGTTGAAAAGCAAAGATACTACTTTGAGGAAGAAGGCGTGTCTGACCCAAGCCAGGACATTTTCAATCGCCTCATATGCATGTGTAGGTTGGACATTGAATAAGGAAAACTGAAGAAGAACGGATATCTTTGAATTACGGTGCTGGCAAAGACTGGAAGACTATCAAAAGAACAGACAGTCTTGGAAGAAGTCCAGCTGGAACGCTGCTTAGAGGCACGAAGAGTGAGCTCTTGGCCATGCAGTCAAGAGAGAGCAGTTCCCAGGGAAGGACATCATCCTTGGAAGCATAGAGGAGCTGCAAGAACGAGGAAGGCCCTCGACAAGAGGGATCGACACAATAGCTGCGTGAAGCCGCTCAAACCTGACAAGTGTTGTGAAGACAGCACAGGGCGAGGTAGTGTTTCCTCTGGCTGATTCTCGTGTCACTGAGTAAGAACCGTCTCAACAACAACAGCTCCCTTTGCTTAAGCCCCGTCCAGCTCTGTGATGTCACTCAGCATTGCTTGACTAGTGGCGCTCTCGTGTGGCTGTTGGGCCAGGGCTGGGCTGTTGCTTGCAGATGACTGGTGGTCAGTTGAGACCCACCAGTGGCAACTTGGGGAGAAAGATGAGTTTGTTCGCTTTGGGGAGACATGTTTGGGATCATGCTTGAATGAAGGCCCTGGGGCTTAGGTTCGCTTTACATGTCAAAGCCTGAGTGAATCCTTGAGAAGAAGCTATCTTCGATGACACACCTTCAAGTCCCGAGTTTTTTTCCATGACACCGATGACTGTGTTCGGACGAAAACTGGGGAAGCAGAAGGAGGAATGGACTATTTTTAAGTTTTATTTTCCTGATATCCGGAGGAAATTTCCATGAGACATGGATCCACAAATAAACTACTTAGGAATGGAACAATACGTTTAGAGTCGGTTCTCACAGCCAAAAGTGTCTCCACATTACTGCAGAGAGGAGTATGCCTAGTCCCTAGACTTAGCCCCACACCAATCTGGTTTCAGCTGATTTGGTGGGGGCCCGTAATCCTGTATGTGCAAACAGCACACCCAGGTGATTCTGGAACAGGTTTTAAAAGTGGTTTCAAGAGTATGAGCTTAAAAAAAATTTAATAAAAGTGTGAGCCTAAAATTCAGGTAGGAGAATTGAATGAGTTCAATTGACATTTGGAGACGGGATGAACATCAAAACTGTGGCTGCGAGGGCTCACAGACCTTACTTGGTACTCCAGCTCTGCCTCTGTGAGATCCGGCGACATCCAGTGTACCATGGAATGCTGAGATCTAACTGAGCTCTTGAACATGAGCCACGTACCATAGAGGCCATGTCCTTCAGATTCTACAGGCTTGCAGGTTGTTGACTCCAGGGTCGGCCTGAAAAGGGCAGTGAGACGCTGAAGATCAGCCCCCCAGCACCACAGCTACAGAGGCAAGGCCGGGGACTTACAGCAGGGCCTTGTCCCCTGTCCGATGCTACCTCGCCCCTTTCTTGCAAGGAACTTTGCTTTCTCTTGATTCTCTGAAGAGGATGACCCCAAAGGGAAAACAGAGATGCCTATTTCATGTCTCCATCTTCTCTCTAATTAAAAAAAAAAAATCTTCCTGTTCCAGGCTTCCCTGCAGCTAGGTACGGTCATGTGACTGAGTCAGTGAAACATAAACAAAAATCTATCAGGTGGAGCTTTTGAGAAAGATAGACTATTTTGTTTTCTCTTAAAGAGACAGATTCATCACCTTCTGGCTTCCTGCTTTCTGCCAGAAGGCAGTTTTCATGCCTGGAGGTACAGCAGCCACCTTGTCAATATAAGGATGATGTTTTTAAATACACATGGGAGGGACAGAAGCTGGCCACAGGAGGCATCCTTTTAGATAGCTTGTTTGAAGTCTCTGTCCAAATAATTATATTCATTTTATAGATGATTTATAATAGTTATCTATATAACCAGCATAAGAGACCTTTGTCAAATACAATATTACAATTTTTTGCTGGGTCTGTTATTTTCTTGACTTATTTTCAAAGAGCAGGCATTTAACTTTTATTTTCCTTTTCTAGTTCTTTTTGTGTCCTGCCTAGAAAATTCTTCCCTTCCTTCAATCACAAATGCATTCTCCTCCATTTGGTTTTAATTCCTTGATATAGATTTAGGGTTTCCATTTAGTTGTCAAACCATCTTGCATGTGGATTGCAGCCCAACATATAACCCCTGAGTTACCAGGATGACCACAGCACGCAGTAATTCCGCTCATAGGCAAATACTCAAAAGACTTGGAAGCAGAGACTCAAAATGAGACGTGGACACCGATGTTGACCGCAGCACTACTCACAATAGCCCCAACGTGGACACAATCCTTATGCCCATCGACAGACGAATGGGACCTACTTATAATGTGGTCTATATACATACAACGAATCCTACTCAGCCAGTACAAAAGACTGTTAGGTTTGAACCACTCACCTTGCAGTAAGCATCCCAACGTGACATACTCATATATCACCCGAGTCCTTAGTACAATTTCAGCTTTTGTTCCATTTTAATCTAACCATGAGAGGATTAATCTACCGATTGCCAGAAGCAGAGCTTTAAAGTAAGTCCCGAGGTTACAAATATCGATCCAATCGCAGATAACTGGACTGTTCTGAGGAACCCTAAGTGTCGCAGTGGGTTACACCTTGGGTGGCCAACTGCAAGGTCATAGTGCAAAGGGACCAACCGAGGAGGCTTTCTGTTTCCTTGAAGACTTCGAGGTTCAGAAAGCCAAGGGCTTCTTGGCTTCTTGGGCCTGAGTCAGAGGTGACCAGAGTGAGGGCTGTGAGACTGCATTAAAATGGCCCTGGCTTTGAAGCAGTCAAGGCAGTCCCTACAACCCTCCCTCACAGTCATCTTCACCTGCTACATGTGCGGCTTTGAAAGCACCGACAAGCCTTCGCGTCTTTCCAGGCGCAAAAAGACGCACACCGAGCTCACCTCCATCAATCCATCATGCCAGCTCTGACTTGCTGTGACCCTCTCGGTCAGGCGGGAGCTGCGCCTGTGGGTTTCTGAGACGGTCATTCTCTGACCCATAGCCACACTGTCCCGCACCATCCTCACAGATGCTCCTCTGCCTGAGCCCACGGATGCAGCCCCTGGGTCCCTCCATCTCGGCCAGGGCCTTCCTCCTTTCCGCTGCTCCTCCACTTTACCCAACACGATGTCCTTCTCTCGGGAAGGGTCTCTCCTGACAACATGCCAAAGCACGTAAGATCACGTCTTCCCATCCTTGGCTCTCAGGACAGATCTCTGCGTCCTTTTAGCAGACTCTCTTGACGGGAGCAGTAAATCAAATCTTTCTCCCGAGGAACTGCTGACCTCAAGGTTACTGGCCCCACAAGGCCCCGCTGCACTGCTCAGACCCCGTCCTTGCACACAAGGGAGGCTCAATAAGAACCACATGCCCTGCGCCAACTCACGAGATCAAGACGTGGTGGGAACAGCTCTTTCAGTGGAATCTGACAGCGATGGAGAAGGTGCACATGGAGGTGATCGGGAGGAAGACTGGTGATGTCACGGTTACTTACAGGTCGGGCTGTGGTCCCCGTGGTCGACGGTGCACAGCCCCCCGCATAAAGATGGTGCTTTCTGTTGTCTTGAAGTTACCGCCTCAGAAACTCACGGGGCTTCGCTTTGAGTCAGCACTGACTCCACGGCCATTAGGTTTTTGTTTGGCTGTGCTTTGAGGAAGTAGGAATGGACACCATTCGTTTCAAAGCGAGAGCAAGTCTACATGGCTCTGAAGGGCAAGTACAAGTTGTCTGTAACTACTTAACTTCTTTCTCACCCTCCAACCCCATTATATCGCACCCCAAACCAAACTCACCGCCACTGAGTGGATACCAACTCGTGGCGGCGTTAGAGGACCATGTAGAATGACCCTGGTGAGTTTCTGAGACTGTACCTCAAGTCTTTCTCCTGTGGTGTCTGATGGTTTTGAACTGCCAACCTTGCAGATGGCAGCCCGATGCCTAAGCACTGTGCAACTCGGGCTCCAGATCTCTCTATACAGACGAACTTAAAAATCATTCTCAGGTTTTCTGTTTCAGCAAAACACAGCCTTGACTGGTATGGGTGCAGAAGAAGATTCAAACAAAGACATTTTGCCCGTACCGTATGAGAGAAATTCAGCTCTTGGGTTGTTGCCACTGCTGCTTGAGCGCAGTAAGTGTGCTCACACGCTGTCTCTCTCCCCAGCCCCTCTGCAAGCTGGCTTCCCCAAATGCTCGGGTTACTTGAAAAAACTGTATTTTTCAGTGTTTTGTTTTCATGTAGACTTTTGTGATAAGCATCCCTTTTAAACACACGATGGACAAAGAATTTGTCTTACACTTTTTCTGCTTTGAGGCATTTATTGAGGTCCCTTAAATTTATGATTGATTTTGCCAATATTTCATGGATACATGAAAACAGAAGTCGACTCAATATGTAGGTGTGTGTGAATTTGTTGTCCGTGAGTATGCGTGTGTGTGTGTGTGTGTGTGTGTGTGTTTTCCATCCAGGCTTGGTTTGATCTCACATGCTCTAGTCCAGGGGTCCTCAAACTTTTTAAACAAGGGGCCAGTTCACTATCCCTCAGACCGTTGGAGGGCTGGACTATAGTTTTAAAAATATATATATGAACAAATTCACTGCGGGCCCAGGATGAAGGACAGCAGCGGCGGCAAAAACACCCCATGGGCCAGATAAATGTCCTCAGCGGACCATAGTTTGAGCACCCTGCTAGTCTTTACTAACCTCATCATCAACAGAACTGAACACCGAGGCCAGCGTCCTGGCTCCTGAATTAGGGGCCAGCAGTTATGATCTGTCTTCTCTCCATCCTGAAAAGCAGTGACACCCCGGTAGTCAGTGGACCTCTGCCCACATGCAGTTTTCCCGGATACCAGGGGTCAGCAAATTGCAGCTCGCGAGTTTGTGACTCTTTCAGTGTGCACGTGCGGCTCTGAAGTCACACTGAAAACATCTGAAGGTTATTATTTCAGACCGCGGTGATATCATTTGATGGGAAAAAACATATTTAAGGCTCTTGAGTGATTTTAAAGTTGGTAGGAGGGACAGGATTGGTTCTCCAGTCTCAAGAGTTTGCTGACCCCTGCCCTATACCAACCCTGTCATTGGACAGCAGGGCACCAAGAAGTGCCAACCTCCTTCTCTAGGACTCACATTTTCCGACTGGCACTTATGTCTAAGCTACTGTGCTGCTCAGGCTGGCCCAGCTTCCCTTCCATCATTCCCTCTTGCAGAGGCTGATGTCGGAGAGCCACTTCCAGCCCAGTGGATGAGTGCTTACACTGTACACAGGGACCACCTCAAGTGGTTATCTGTCTATTGTTCAGGAACCCATTACTGCTCTCGCTTTGTCTGCAGGAAGGTCGTGCTACCTTGCAAGATGATCAGAAGTTGTCTGTATGTCATCTATGACTCTAGCCATCTGACTAGACCCACGGCAGCACCAGCCCAGCATGCTGCTGTGTGTCCTGCTCTGTGTCCTCTGCTGGAAGTTTCTCAGAGAGAGCTTGGCTTTGCTCCAGGTCATTGAGGGAAATTCCCTCTGGTCAAGAAAAAGTTGAAGATTTTGAATAGTGTGTTAGTCCGGGTAGACTGCTTCAGTAGTCCAGGGAGACTCATATGCGTCTACGAAAGAGCTTGATATAAAAGAGCAATTGAATATTAAGAAAATATCCCAACCCCGTCCAGATCAAGTTCATTTGTCTGATATTAGCCCATATGTCCGATACCATTCTATAAATTCCTCTTCGGAGTCAGGCCACACATGCAGTGATGCCAAATGCAGGAAGAGCACAGGCAGTGGTGGAAAGCCTTGTGGATCCAGCGGTGGTAGAAGCATCTCAATTCTGGCAGGGGTCTGCACGTCGCTCCCTCAGCTCCCAGACGCTATCATAACTCCATGTGCCTTGTCCACAGGAATGTCTTATGAGCCTTGTCCTTCCTCCTGCAAGCTCTTTCTCTCCTTATTGCCTCCAAATGAAGTCACGCCGCAACCTGATTGACAGACTAAACTCCACCCCTTCACTCGTGAGTCTCAAGTTGACAACAGACTATGTAGCTACCACAGATAAGTTGTCATTACCTCTCGCTCTTGAACCAAATTTCCCTTTAATCACATGGTCTACAAAAGTACTGATAAAACACATGCATGCTCTCTGGAGTGCTCCCTCTCTCTCTTACAAAGTCACATGCACATTGGAACAATACAATATACACAAAACAATAGCATTCACATATGCATTTACAACTATATGGGAAAATGGAATGAAAATATGAAGAGCTGTTTTTTTCCATCAGCTTTTTTGTTTATTTGTTTGTTTTTATCTTTTGGGGGGAGGGGCATCACTGCCTCTGGTGGTTGTGGGTGCTACCCAGTGCTGCTCCTGAGAGCCGCCACTGGATTTGAACCGCCAAGCCCGTGGGCCGCAGTCCCGCACTCAAACACTTATGCCACCGGGGCTCAGCCCTCAGCTTTTTTAAGTCCCCACCTCCCTACAAAACCCCAGCATTCACACCTGATGACAGGGTTCAATAGGAAGCACAGCCATAGGGTGGAAAGCTAACTATACTGTCTTCACACAAGTAGTCTCCAGCTTACATATCTGAGTTACAATGAACCGCACTTATGGCTGTCCTTTTAAAAAATGACTTGTGTCCTTTTATGTAGGTGATGCCAACATAAAAAACACAAATCACTGTAAAAAGAAAACCCAGTGTGTGTGTGGGGGGGTGGGGTGTGTTTTACACTCCACCACTCATCTGTAGTGGTTTGTAAAAACCAGCAGGGCCACCCATGGTGGATAAGTTTCAGACTTCCAGACTACGTTAGATGAGGAAGAGCACCTGGCAATCTACTAAAAACATAGACCACTGCAAATGGTGTGACTAGCAGGGGAGACTTGCCTGATGTGGTGCTGGAAGATGGGCTCCTCAGAGGGAAAGACACTCACAATAGGATTGAGGAAAGTTTTCCTCCTCCAAGTGGAGTCGATCTGATTTAATGGCTGCAGAAAGGCTCCCAGGACCTTCCTTTGCTAATGGGGCAGAGCGAAAAAGGAGCACTCACAGATGTAAATATCTATCACTAGTTGGAATGTATTCCAATTGCTAATTGGAAAGTTGCAAGTTGTCAAAAATGAGGTGGAATGCTTAAAGAGTAGGACCTTGGGCACCAGTGAGCTAATATTTTGTGATGAATGGTCTACTCTGTCTAGAATGGCAATTTGAAGAGGAATAGAGTTGCATTCGTCAGTTGCATTTGTCCTCGATAAGAATAGCTCAAGGTCTGTTCTGAAGTACAACGTTGTCAGTGATAATATCCACATACCCACAAAAAAGACTAGTTAGTATGACTGTTATTAACATTGACACACCAACCGCTTAGATCAAAGATAATGAAAATGACAATGTTTTACCAACTTCTGTAGTCTGAAAAGGATCAAACACACCTTGATATCTAAGAGAATATTATACCAAAACATGATGTTTAAGGATCAAATGCACATTGATGAATTGATCTTTACTGGTGATTAGAAGGTGAAAGATGGAAAAGAGGCAGGTCAATAGTTAGATAATATCATTTTGGTGATGGAAATAATACCAGTATGACCATAGAATTTTGTAAGATCAATGACTTATTGATTACAAGTACCATTTTTCAACAATATAGACAGCCACTATACAAGGGGTCCTTGCCAAATAGAATACATAGGAATCAAATCTATTACATTGGTGGAACAAGACAATGGAGAAACTCAATGGCATCTGTCAGAACCCAACCAGAGGCTGACTGTGGAACAGACCTCATAGGCTAGTTCAAGTTGTAGCAGAAGAAAAATAAAACAAGTCTATGAGAGCTGAAGCATGACCTCAAGTATATCCCACATGAATTTAGAAACTATCTGAAGAATAGAGTTGACACATGGAAGATCAATATCTGAAGACCCAGCAAGTTGTGAGATGCCAGCAAAGACATCATATGTGAAGGAAGAAAGGTCATTTAAAAAGGAAGGAAAAGAGAGGAAGGCTACACGAGGTGTCAGAAGAGACTGAAACTTTGCTCTTCCATGTAGAATAGCCAAAGCAAATGGAAGAAAGGACGTGAGAGAACTGAACAGAAGCTTTCAAAGGGTGACTTGTGAAGACAACATAAAGTATTATGGCGACATGTGCAAAGACACAGAGTGAGGAAACCGAGAGGGACAAACACATTGACATTAAGTCAAGCTGAAAGAACTGAAGAAAACCACGAATTCTCCATTGGATGGGGCACAACCGTTTCAGGAGGTAGCCTGATATTGAAGGGAGACATCCAAACTGCACTTGTTTGCTTCTAAAAAGGTGACAGTAATCAAGGAAGGCCAAAGAAAGATGAATTCCTCTGACTTGTGCTGGCAAAGACTACTGCACAGACCACAGGCTTCTGGAAAGATCAACAGATCAGTCTTGAAGCAGAGTCAGGATGCTTACTGGAAGCGGACTTTAGACATGTTATATGGAGGACCAATCCCTGAAGGAAGACATCATGCTGGGCAAAGGAGAGGTTCAGCAAAAAGAGGAAGACCTTCAGCAGAGGAGTGGTTCTCAACCTGTGGGTCTCGGCCCCTTTGGGGGGTCAAACGATCTTTTCACAGGGGTCACCTGATTCATAACAGTAGCAAAATGACAGTGATGAAGTAGCGATGAAAATAATTCTATGGGGGCTGAGCCCCGGTGGCGTAGTGGTTGTGCGTGGGACTGCGGCCCACTGGGTTGGAGGTTCAAATCCAGCAGCAAGGCTGGTCCTTCTACTCCCACCACCCGAGGGCAGTGATGCCCCAAAAACCAAAAGAAAAAAAGGAAATAATTCTATGGCTGGGGATGGTCACCCCAACATGAGGAACTGTATGAAAGGGGGGTGGCCTGAGGAGATTGAGCCCTCCTGGAGCAGATGGATTGACACAGTGACTGCAACAGTGGGTTTGAGGATGGGGGCGTGCAAGAGCAGGCTGTGTTTCTTTCTGTTGGCCACAGGGTTGTTCTGAATGGGAATCAACTTGACAGACACACATAACAAAAGTCCATGTAAAAATCATAATATATCTGTAAGTCTGTGTGTAACGTAATGTTTCCAACTGCCAGAGATTTCAGATTTATGAAGATAGTCATAAAAATGAAAACTGAAAAAAAAATCTAAATACATCAGAACCAACAACCCACGATGGAGTCATCAGAAAGAGACACTAATATATGTCAGGACTTCCTGCATTTCACAGACTAAGCAACAAAAAGTTAGCAAAGATTACGTGCACAGACTGCGATTATGAAGAGTCATACATACTCTGATACAGGCTCCACTTCTGTTCTGATATTCCTGGTACACTTATTAAATTGACTGTAAGTTAAGAATGCCCCCCAAATGGATCACACATAATGATACCTGGCTAAATTCCCCAAACCAGACACAGGAAAGGACAAATTGTTTGTCCACAGTGTGTTTCAAGTTAGACACACATAACAAAAGTCTATGTAAAAACAAAACACACAAAATCACACACACACATGACACACTCACAAAGTTCTAACATCATCCAAGCATTTGGAAAAATTAACTTGAAGGCGGGAGAGCCTGTGAGCATATCCTTGGAATTGCCAATGCCAGAAGACAATGCCAGAAGCTGAGTTTCTCTTATTCTGCATTGACAAAACAGCTTTTGTTTGGATTCCTTTCAATGTCTATAATGATGAAGACTGTAATAAGCTACAGGAAAAGTTGAGGGTGGTTTTCAAGTTTGTCTGTGTTGTGTCGGGTGGAGAGTTTGAGCAGGAACAGTGGGAATTCCAAAGAATCAGACACCCCTAAAGACAGCTCAGTATCAAGGACACCACCTTTAGGCTTCCACTATCAGCGCCAGCACCAGCACCAGCACCGCAAGCAGCCTCTACCCATCTTAATCAGCAAGTGCCAGCTTTGCACAAATCTTATGTCCCTCGCAGGGAAGGCAACGCATCCTATCTTCCTCTAATTAGATGTCTTCGGCACAAGGAGATTCTAAAAATGTTGTCGGCCACATCAGAATACCATCTGTCTCCTGAGTGTCTTCTGGAACAAAAATGAGGGGTCCTACAGAATGGTTAGGGAGCCCTGGGGTCACAGGGGCTACACACTCAGGTGCTAACTGAAAGAATGGTGGTTCAAAACCACTAGCCACTTCATGGAAGAAAAATGTGGCCCTCTGTTTCTGTGATGATTACTGCCTAGGAAAACCTCTGCAGGCAGTTCTACTCTGCCCTTCTGATTACAAAGCATGATGTCCTTTTCCAGGGACTGATCTCTCCTGACCACATGCCCAGTGTACGTGAGACAAATCCTCGCCTTTCTCGCTACTCAGGAGCATTCTTCTCTCAGGACAGATCTATTTGTTCTTTTGGCAGTTCATGGTACTTCCACTGCTTTTGGTCAGCACTGGAATTCAAATGCCTTGATTCCTCTCCAGCTCCTTCTTACATGCCCAACATTGACATGCGTACAAGGTGATGGAAAATACTTTGTGATGGGTCAGGGCATCATAGTCCTAAACATAACATCCTCGCTTTTCAACACTTTGATTTTATGGAAGGAAAGGCGGCTGTATCAGAGAGAAGCCATTCTGAACTCGGAGGCAGGAGACCTGAGTTCCAGCCTGGTTTCTGCCCCTAAGGTGACTTCTCTGTGACTTTCTTGCTCATTTGTAGAAAGTACGGAGGGAGGTTGGAAAGATAATGGAGAGAGTCAGAGGTGCTGTCTACACTCAAAATTCCCTCCACCTCTGGCCTGTGGTGGGGTTTCTTTGCTTGTGAGAGTAAGGGATCCAAGTTGAAAGCGTTTAAGGGGAAAAAAAGTCTCACGACAGAAAACAACAGGGTAGATGATATCATTCTCTCTCTCTCCCTCTGCCTTTCCCTCAAGCCTTATCTCATTCTCTCCGGCAATGATCTTTTGTGTGCATTCAGGCAAGGCCAATGTAGCTTCAGACTTACCTCATACCTTCTTAGAAGCTTGGAGAAAGAGATCTTCTTTTGTAGGAAATTCTTAAACAAATGCCTGGGGCAGACTCTGCTGGACCCAACTGAGGTGAACGGCACATCTTTGGGGCCAAGATTTCTCAACAGAGATGCTATGAACCTTTTGGTTCAGATGACAATTCTTTGTCATAAGCAGTATTTAGCATTCCTAATCACTTAACGTCCAATCATCGTGACAGCAACAACCATAAAATTCCACCCTACCCCCACCCCTCCACACATACAGGCAGTGTCCTGCTCCCAGTCGGGGCTTGGACTGCCCTCGTTCTCCCACAGCTGCTCACCACCATCTCTGAGTCTAGGCAGACGCTGAACCAGAATTTGAAGCTGGGTTCGTGGAAGCGAAACCTGTCTTCAAATTCTGGTTCTGCGTCTGTGCACCCGGCTACATCATCCTGGGTCTACATTGCCCCTTCAGGGAAGCCCTGCGTCACCACAAGTCTGATCTTCTCAGGAGAGAAAGTCCGGCGTGAAGCTGGAGTCTCTGTTTTGCAATCTCGAAATCTCATCCCTCGAAGCCTCCCTTCACTTCAGTTACCCAAGTTCCAGTTTCTTACACATTTTGCTCTTTAGTTACATTTCACGTCTTTTACAGCCAGTGAGGCTACGTGCGTGGGTCCTTTGCACAAATCAGTGCCCGTGAGAGGGGCCTTTTCCGTACTGGGGGCTGGCCAGTGAATTGTGAAGTTGGCCTACATTTTCATCCTGTTGTAACGATGAAGGCTATTTACATCGTGCATCAGGCTTACAGAGTATCAGTGTGTGTGCTCCCAATATTAGGGGGTAATATTGTTTTGTGACAGTTTTGCTCCAGTGGTGTGCTCATGCTTGTGTGTGCATGTGTGCAGTAGGTCATAATATAAAATGCATTTCTTGCCATGGATTTTATTATAAAATGCTGTGAGCCCTTGCTCAAGAGGACCAGTACAGGAGGTATCTTGTGAGTATTGACCTTCCATCAATTCCATTTCTCCCCTACAAGGCCAGCCGATGGCTCAGGTGGGCTCTGAGAGTGACCCTAACTGGCCTAAAACAATTACCGTCATCCCAGCTCCTTTGCCGTCGTATTCATCAATGGGTGATAATCCTCGATCTAAACCGATTAGGACAGTCAGTCACTTCCTGGCTCCCGTGAGTGGAACACATGACCCAGTTTCCCCCAGCACCTGTCTCTCTAGAAATTCAACCAAATCCCTGATAGGCCTGGTTATCTTCCAAATAAATGGTTTGGAAGGCTTCATCTGCTCAGAAATACAAAAGTGTATTCATTCACTGCCTATTTTCTTCTGGCCAGAACTTACTGGTTGGGAGAGAAAAGAAGACCAAAACACTAACCACAAAAACAACAACAACAGCCAGATAATGAAGACACAGACACAAGATAACTTCTAAGTGAAATCATCAACGTCATTCAAAAAAAAAATATCACAGCTTTGCTAGGTGACCAGGGTCCCTCTCAAGTCCCGGGATGTCCCAGTGAGCATTTTACATATTAGAAGAACTTAGGGATTCAGGTGGTTGAATTTCCCGTGAAACTGAAGTTGGAAATCATCAGCATGTCTGTGGCTGAAGAAGCAGATGTCAAGGAAGCATTTGAGGATGTTCAGAAAGTGGCGTGAATAGAGTCAAAGTGAGTGGGCTTGGAGCCTTAAGGGTTGGGGGCGGGGCAGAAGAAAGCGTGATCTGAGAGGTGGATGTCAGGACTACCCCCTCATCATACAGCATCCTGGTGCACACCAACAGAGGAACAGCTTTCCTCCGTAGCCCTTCTCTGGTAGCCTGCCAAGCCCTGGACCACATTCTCCTGCCTGATAGCTGTCTGTGGAATGGGGTCAGTTGAGGTAGGAAGCAAAGGAGAAGTGCTTTCGAATGGGAAACAGCTTCTCTGAAAGAATGGACCCAGATGAGAGAATAGAGTGGCACAGACCATGTTTTGAGTCAAGATTTGAGGGTAGTCTCTTCTGTTGTCACTAATATTTCCCTTCTCCATTAAAAATGTGTGTGACTTTTTAGTGCCGTCTGAAGAGTCAGACAGTGACTTCTTTTGATGAACCATTATGATGAGAGGCTCAAGCGGTAGTCCAGCTGTTGCAGGGGTGCCCACAGAGATGGGGCTTCTGTGACAGTCACCTAGTCTGGTGTCAGTTGGAGGATTAAGAATGTAGGGGTGAAGTCTAACCTGTCAATCTAGAGATAGCCAATGAGACCTCTGTGTGGGTGTGGTCTCCTGAGAATTCTGGGAAATGTGGTACTTCCTTCTTGGAGGTGGAGACACTGTCTCTCTTAATTCACTTTCTTGGAGACTTTCCACTGACAACACTCTCTTGGAGATGTTATACTGACAAGATGCATGGCTGAGTCCCTGTGAGACATCCCGGAGGAGAAGACACATGGACCCACCCTGAAGGGACCAGACCTCGGAAGCCGGAGGAGCCACTGGGAGACCCCTGCCAGTGCTGAGATGTTTACAACACCACTGAATTCAAAGGCATTTTACCCCTCTGGCTGGTAATCATCTTGTATTCAGCATCATTGCATGTGTTTTTTAAGTCTGAAGACTGTATAGACTGGTATCAGACATATAGGCTAATATCGGACTTATGATCTTGGACTGGATTGGGCTGGGATACTTTCTTTTTCTTTTTTTCCAATGATTTTATTGGGGACTCTTACCGCTCTTATAACATTCCACACATATTTGTGCACATGTTGCTATCTTCATTTCCAAATATTTTCTACTTGAGCCCTTGGTATAAACTCCTCTTTTCCCCTGGTTTTTTTTTTTTATAAATCACTTTATTGGGGGTTTATACAATTCCCATCATGATCAAAACATATGTTGATTGTATGCAGACCACACTTACACACTTGTTGCTATCATCACTCTGGAAACATCCTTCTTCTGATACTTTCTTAATGTACAGTTACCTTTTCTATAAAACGCTCTCTTAGATACATATGCACATTTATGAATTTGTTTCTCTAGTCTACCAGCACTTTCCCTGGCCCAGGTAAGAATAACGAGACAGGAAGTCAAGCTGACCTTGAAAGCAAAAGGATTGCTTAAAGAGAGAAAAATCTCGTAAGGAGACACACGATAGGGGCCCTAAGATCACGTAGGCCATGGTCTCTCTGAGCAATGACAAAGGGGAGGTTCCTAAGAAGTTTAGGCAGAAGAACATTATGCTTATTCATGAGCAGAGATTTAGATTTCCTGGAATTGGGTCTATCTACATGGGTGAGGTTACGGTAATTGGGGGTACACACAACAGGTGTTTAAATTAGCGTCCAAGGTAAAGGCGCATGAGTAGGCTGTCACCACTCTAAGGGGATGGCGCACAGGTGTTCAGCAGCTAAGTCCCAAGGTTAGTGTCCTTTGCCTGGTATTCTTTACTCTTGGTTCAAGTCCAGGTCCCAGGGGTCTGGCCTGCTGAGACTCCTCTGACTAGTTTAAGGCGCAGAGCAAGGATGTGGAACAAAAACACATTATTCTTACAGGGGAGCAAAGTACCTTATTCTTCTAAGGCAGGGGGAGAAGACAGAAAAAGGGGCTGGCTATTGTAATACCCCACAAATTAAAATGTTAACTGATGTGTGGAGTCTGATTGAGCCCAATGGTGTTGACTTGGGGGAATTCCTCAAAGTCATCTGAGCTTGCAAAATGGGGCTGAAAGAGTCCAGCCTCTTTCTTAATCTGTCTCACAGCTATACTGGAATTGCCTCCCTTCAAGAAGTAATGAATCATATAAGCCAATGACCTCACTGAAACTATGAGCTACCAGAAAGGCGAGACCTGGGTCCGGAGAAGGTGAGCTCTTTGAGGGGAGATGGGAGACAGGATGGGTAGAAAGAACTCATGCTTTAAAATCCAGCCCTTCCAGGGACTTGTGCCTTTGCCACCCCACCCTGCTTCTCTAGGAAGTCTGGGGGAGAGAGAGCAGGCAGCTAGGGAACCTCACCTCACACTGTCTTTTGTTGTTGAAACTGGGGGAGAGGAAGCTACCTCATCAATAATATGGAGTTCTCTGTAAACGGAGATTTTGGGGGGATGGAGCAGAACCTTCCAGAATCCCAGACAATCCAAATTCTATGGTGGGCTCCTGGCATTTCTTTCTTGAATGTCTCTGAGCCCCATGGACACATTCCTTTGGAAAGTCCCTAATTATCTTAATGGACTAAAGAAGGGGTTTGGGGCACATTCAGAGGTCTGAGGACGGAGTCAAGAAGTAAACCTTGGGAGGCAGAGGGCAGAGTCCGGAGGAGACTCGGGTTAGAGATGGAGAGACTCACCAGTTACTCAGGCTCGCTTCCCTCCTCAAAACGTGTCCTGTGGTGCTCTTGACTCTGCGAGGATTCCTGGGAGCCCAATCCCTGCAGCCCCGCGTCTCTGCTCTGCTCCTCTTCAAAGCCACAAATGCAAGGAGGCTCTTCCAGAAACAGTTCCCATCTTCCCATTCCTCCAAGAACTTCCCATTCCTCCAAGAAGTGTGAAAACGTCTGGGGCTCTGGTTCTCACTAGTCTTTCTCGGAACTGCCATGTGTGTTGGTCTGGGTACATTAGAGAAACAAATCCACAGAAACTCATGTTTATAAGAGAAAGTTTAAAATAAAGGGTAAGTGCACATCAAGAAAACATCCCAACAGAGTGATGCCCAAGCCCACAAGTCCAACATTAGCCCCTAGTCCGACACCAATCCACGAAGTCCTCTTCTGTCTCATAAAACACATGCAATGAAGTCAACCGCAGGAGGAAAGCCAAATCAGTGAGCGTGGAAGCATCTCAGTGCTGGCAGGGATCTCCACGTGGCTGCTCCAGCACCCAGGGCTGCATCCAAGTAAGTCCATGGGGCTTCTTCTCAGGGATGTCTTGCAGAAAGTGAGCCTTGCCAGCTGAAACAGGGAACTGGCTAAGGCACCTGCATTCTGGTCTGACCAAGAGACCTGAGAACTAGAAAGGCGAGGCTCACCGAGCCATTGATCTCTCCACCTTTCAATTAATCCCACGTGTTTATCGGCCAGGTTGGCACAATAAACGTTAACTGTCTCATCACGTGACCGTGCACTGATGAGTTCACCCCAAGATAAACAGCATTTCCCTTGGGCATGAATCTTCCTTCTGGTTCCAGCAAGTTTCTGAGGTGGTTCTGCTCCTGGGGCTCAGCATTGGGGACATAAGAAACCTCATCCTTCTTGGGGGAATCAGTTCAGGGCATACTTGGGGAGTCAAGACCAATAAGAGATATCGGGAGGGTCGAGTGCCAGCTGGAGGGAATTGGTTTTGAGCTGGCATCCAGGGGCTTGGAAATCGTGTGGCTGAGGTATGGAGGAGAGGTTAGTGGCAAGGTTGTCATCCTTCACCTTGGAAGTACTCACTTTTCCCTTAGGAGGGTCTTTGCATAGCCTCCCTCCTGGTAAAAAGAGCATAGTACTAGCTCCCTTGGTGAACGACTCCTTCCCAACCACCTAGGGTGGGCCCATCATCCTGGCCCAAGACACTGGCTTCAGCAACCCTGTATATCTTGGGTGCTTAGTGCCACTATTATAGCTGCCCATCGTTTAGGAAGCTAAATCTTCAAGCTCAGGGAACTGGCTCAAGGGAAATTCTCTCTCTGTGTGTGTGTCGGTTCCAGTGAAGGGCCTTGTCTACTTTCCAGTTTCTGTTCCTCCTTTCTTGGCCATCTCCTTATGACATGTAATGTTCCCACCAGCTGCACGCCCTTCTCTCTGCATGATGTGCCCTTTTGTGATCTCAAAGGTGATTGGGTTAGGACATACCCTCTACAGTGTGTTTTCTTTAAAATAACATCAAGAGCCCTATTCCCAAATGGGAGTCCACCCACAGGGGTAAGAGTTCAAACAACACAAACTGAAGGGAGTCACAATTCAACCTAGGCATCCTACTTGGGGGGGGGTGTCTTTTCTTCACCACAGACCTGGGGTGGGGGGCTTGTCTATCTCTGGGGCCTCTGCCTCTTGGCCTCACCTGCCTTGAAGTTCCCAGAGGTGAGGCAGGTGCACTCCGACCCAACATTGGTCCTGTTTGAGGGTGAGGTCCCCTGACCCTTCCCCTACCAGCCACAGAATTCAGCTTTTGGGGGGGGGGGGACATCACTGCCCTCTGGTGGTTGTGGGAGCTACCCAGCCTTGCTCCAGGAGAGCTACAGCTGGATTTGAACTGCCAAGTAAATGGGCTGGAGTCCCTCACTCAACCACTATGCCACTGGGGCTCAGCCCCAGAATTCAGCTTTTTCCATTCTTTTTATTTATTTATTTATTTATTTATTTATTTATTTATTTTCCACATCACTGCCCTGGTGGGAGTAGGAAGCCCAGTCCTGCTCCTGGAGAGCTGCTGCTGGATTTGAACCATCAACCCTGTGGGCCATAGTCCCACACACAACCACCACGCCACCAGGGCTCACCGCTTTTTCAGTTCTTTAAAGCAAAATAGCACCTTACCCTGGGCACATTTAGAATCTTGCTGCAAGTGGCAGAGCTTCTCTGCCAGTCACTCCCTTCTGCTTTCAAACCAGCTTCTGGGGGCATTGTTTTGGTATCTCCTCCCTAAAGGACATGTGAAATAGCCAAACCCATCCCAATTTCCATTTTTGTTCTATTTGAGTGTGGTTTAAGTGAAAGGTAGCAAAGCAAAGTGACACATTCTGGGTCTCAACAGTTTACACACCCTGAGTTTCTTTTCTTTTTTTTTTTTTTACACACCCTGAGTTTCTTAACCTGAATTGCAACTCCCTGCAGGTAGCGGCGTTCTGGTCTACACCACCCCTGGGAGTATGACCTTGACCTCTTGAAGCAACTGGGGAAGCTGACCAGCGCACGGCTGGACTGCAGCCTGGGCACCTCAAAAGGCCATTTCCACTTTTGAGTCACAGGCACCAGTTTCTGTTTTCTTCAAGCTTCTCAGCAGAAAAGTACCAGCCTCCATGCCAAATGAGCAACGAGGGACAAAGGGTCTGATCAGGATCACTGTGTTCATAACCAAATAATAGCATCCAGGCTTTCTCCTTTCTACTCTCCTCTTTCTATCCACGATCTGGCTCAACTTGTCTCTGCGCTTAGGCCTCCTTTCTGCGTGCATGTGTCCTGAAGCGCCATTCTGGCAAGGGCAGGGCCCAGGAGGCCCAGCTTCAGGAAGCTCCAGACAGATCCTAGTGAGCTCAGCTACTCCACAATGAGAGAATGCCCTCTCCTCCTCCTCTTCCTCCCACTCTGCTATCTATAAACCCCCGATGATTGGCTCACCTTGACCAGTCTCCCCATCCGGTCCTGATAGTCCGGGCAGGGGGGTCCTGTGATTGGTCAGAGCTCAGGTATGCCATCATGTTTGTGGCCTGGCCTCGGGCATCTGGGCAGCCCTGTCCCAATCAAGGGCACGGTCTCCCAAGGAAGGGGATGAGGAGGGCGGCCTTAAGTAAAGTGACCAGATTTTAAGAGGGACATCATTGACCAGGGTGAGGCTCTTGATTTAAAATGTGGTCTATATGGAGCAACAAAAATGTTCATAGGACGCAAAAATAGAATTGTAATATATTTATTTTAATTTTGAAATGCCACAGAAAACGCTCCAGTGGTGCAATCAGTTAGTGAGCGGTACTTATAAACGCCGCAAGATGCAGGACAAATTGTTAAAAATCAGGACATCTGGTGCGACATCTTGCTTTTTAACAATTTAACAACATCCTGTAGCATTTTAAAATTTTAAATCAAGAATATCCCCCGCCCCGGTCAATGGGGTCCCACTTAAAATCCAGTCACTTTAGGTGGCTTTGAAGAGAAAAGGGCCAAGAAATAAAACAAAAACAAACCCCTTTTCCAAGAGGTCAGATTTGTACCAGGAACTAAAGAAAGAGCGGGCATTCGGGGGCTTGCTTCCATTTTTCTTTTCTAATGTAAACAAAATGTGAAGTTGGTGTGCGGGAATGGTTAGGAGGAAGTGGGTGTCCACATCTTCCTCTGTGGAAAATGTTCCCCCAGAGAAGAGACTCACCTTCCCCAGCTTTGGGTGGAAGCTCCTGGAGAAGGAAGTCTGCTCAGGTGGTGACTCACAGTGGTGTGTGTCACTCCTTCCCCCTTCGGCCAGCCCTGGCCCGCCCTCAGATAGGAAGTGCTAGCTGGGAAGAACCACTCCGTTTCTTCTCTCTTCTCATTCTTGTGAGGCCCCCTGGAAAGCAATTCTGCTCACTCCTCTGTGCTCCCTTTAAAAGAGGAAATTCAAATAAACCGTTTTATCACGACGACCCAGGTTGGTCACACAGCAATATTGGGACTTGAACTGATCTCACAGTCCCTGTTAGAATCTTCAAATCCCAGCATCACAAGGGTGTGTGGAAACAGATGGACGCTCCCTTCCCTTTCCTGACATGGAGAAAGAAGGCCAGGCTCAGAGAGGGGAAGGGAATGACTTTAATTCCACGCGAGGATCTTTGGACTCTGCCTGAGATCTCTCCATGAAACCCCTCAAGGACGCTTATGAATCACGGGGTGTCTGACACAAATTTGCTTCTAAAGGTGCTTGCAGGTGGCTGCAGGTGGTGTCGGGGAAATGTCCATCTGGTGCTACCACTGAGATGGCCTCAGTTCTCCGAGGCCAAAAATCTCTCTCCCAAGCTGTGACTCGGCTCAGGCTTAAACACATGGCACTTGCAGGCAGCCATCAAGGACAGACCGGTGCGCCTAGGCAGCGCTCCAAGTGGCCCTGTCTCCCAGGGGCCTTTTCCATCCTTGAATTCTCGTCATCTTGAGTTGGTTTCACTAAATCTTGGTGGTGTTCTTGCCATCTCTGAGGTACCCCTGAGTTTCCCCATCTGGAACGCTCACATCTTGCTCCCCACCACCACCCTTGACCCATAGGCTTTCCTCTCTACATGGAAAGACTCGATCAGTCAACTGCTATTACTTAGCCCCTGTCCTGCAGTGTCACCTGCAGTGTCCTGCAGTGTCACCCTTGTCCTTTGGCTTCCAGCTGGGTTGGGCCATCTGGCTGCAGATGGAGGTGGAGACAGTAAGGCTGAAGTGATTGTTTGCTTGGTCCCCTCGCTCTGAGTCCTCCAAGGACTGACTGCATCTTTTCAGCCCCTATCAAGCAGCCCTCCTCACACGCCTCTCTCTCCAGCTATCACTAGCTCTCCAGGAAGCACCCTGCCATGACTAGTACTTCCACGAGCCCTTTGGGCTTCTTCATTCTCCCTTGTGGCTTCTCCATCCCTCCTGCAATCAATCCCTTGATTAGACTCCACCACCAATTACCCACTTTGCGTGGGCCACCTGTTCAACTCGGTCGTCTACTGTTTCCACCCAGTGACTCGGGCTTCGGCAGCCTCTGGGAGATAGATGATCTCCAGAAAGAGACTCAGAGGAGTCTGCTGTCTGGAGTTCAAGGTGTCAGTGGGGTCCTTGTTCTGCAGTCTCTGGGCTTCATGGCGACTTCCCTCCTGACTCTTGAGAGCATGTTTCCACTTTAAGTAGAACCCCCTCCAGGGAGATAAACCCCAGTAGGGACATCAGGACCCTAGAACAAGGAGCCTGCTTCCTGGTTTCATCTTTGGTGTCTCCCAGCAGATGAGCGCTAACAAGATCTTGTCGTCCTGAAGGAGCGCTGAATTGCAAGCAACTGAAGTCAGAGTCTTCCTTTGCCTCTTACAGGGAGTAAGGCTCGTGGGAGCCAGGAAAAACATTTGAGTCTATGCAGAGGCCAGGGCCCCGCCTATGCAGAGGGCGCTGCACTTGCCGGAGAGCTGTGTGAGAGTGGTGGGCAGGGTCTGCTAATTGGACTGAGACAGTCCTTCCCTTAGCAAGGTGCTGCCTGGCCGCCAGCTCCTCTCAGCACTAATCCTGAGGGTGACAGACTCTCTCCAAGCTTGACCTGGCCAGACCAGCTTGACTCCTGCCTCAGGATATCTCCTGGGAATAGCCACCCCGTGCCCCTTCCATCCAAAAAGATCGTCCATTTGTTCAAAGTCTCCATCCCTTTAACCTCATCATCTCGTGGGTCACTACATCTCCAAGTCTCTGAGCTGACAATGGCAAACTATTCTGTAGTAGCCCGTGTCCTCATTTTTCCTATCTCTCATTGTGCCAGACACGAAATATGTTCAATTGAGAATAATTTACAATCACTCGCAACTTTGTTTGCTTCAGACTACCACTTGAGCGCAACATTGTGTGGGATAGCAGTTTCGCGGAAGCAAGAGACAAGTTGCAAAGATGCCCGGAGTGATCATATTATTGCACATTTTTTAACAGTGTTTCTTTCACAAATTGTCAAACACGCTCTCATGTATTACATATCTGCTGAATTTTCGCAATAAACCTATTTGAAAGAGATTATGATCTCCATCTGAGAAGGCAAGGCTTCAAGAAATAAAATGACTTGCCCAAGGCCATGAAACGGGCAAGGAGCAAAACCCACACTCCACACCTCCCCACTCCATTTATGTGCTGTGGTTTTAACGTGATGCTTAGTGTGGGGCCCAGTTCTTCCTGCTCAGGTCAAGCAAGGAGCACATGGCCCACACAATCACGTGCGTCAAGCCCTTTTAAAAACAAAAAGCTAAGCCAAGAGGCATGCCCATCCCCAGTCTGTTTCGCAAATCTGTTCCTCTTGTCTCTTTAGAATGGCGTTTGCTTTTGGAGAACTCTGCTTGTACCCCAAAGGATGGTGTGACAAATACTGATCCTTACCCATTCAAGCTCTTTTATGTACCACGGGGTGGGGTGGGGGGAGAGGGGGATGAACATCTTTGAAGACTGCAATTCTCAATCCTCCAGGCCAGCTGGTTTCTAAGTAGGTTCTGCCAGTGAGGGGGAGGGGAAGATGCTCCTGAAGACTGGACAGTGGGAGGCAGGAAAGAGGACAGTGTGCTGGGCTTTGACAGCAGAGAGCTGGGTGCCAGTAATGTCCATCTGCAGCTGGGGTGGATGAGCAGCTGGGGGCAATCACAGTTACCTTGCTGGCTTCAGAAGTCTTGGTGACACTTTTGACAACATCAGAGGATGCCCAGGATTCTGGTGTCTCTTTGGAAGCAGCATCTTTTAGTCAAGGCAACAGTGGCCTTAGTGGCCAGCATGCAGCGATGAGCCCCAAAGCACACCATCTTCATCCTTGTGAGCTAAGTGTGTGCACACCACGCTTTGGTGTTTTTGTGACCACTTCTCCATAGGCAAGGGTCTTCTGTTTGACTTTCTGAGCATCCTTTCGGCTTTCCTGACTGCCCCTTCATGACACACTTGGTCATGCTCCAGAAGACAAGGCTGTCTTCTCTGTGGCAGGGAATGGCCAGCAGCTTTTGTGCTTCTGTAGTTTATTTATCGACCGAGGTTGATCATGCCAGCATTGCAAGATAGTTAAAAAGGTAACATTACAAAGATCACAAATGTGTTTGACATACAATGGATGGATGTGTGGATTGTGATGAGTTGTATGAGCCCCAGTAAAATGATTAAAAAATATACATCAGTGCAAAGAAGAACCTGTTCATTCATGTTCTCCTTGTCTCTGGCCCGACCAAACTCCCCGGCATTCTCTGACATCTTTTGTCTTCTCAACCCCGGTCTTCCCCGGTCTTCACACTGGTCCTCCCCTTGGTTTGCAGTCCCCACCCCTGGAAAAGTTCCATTGAGTCTAAGGTCTTCTCCAAACAGTACGCTCACTCTCCACTTACAGACATGGTCAAATTCCAAAGACCAGGACATTGTGTAAAAGTTGGCACTGTGCAAAAATGGAGGATGACCACATCAGCTCACAATGTGGAGGGTGATGATGTCATTGCATAACTGCCCCCAATGCCATCGTTTCACGACTACCAGGTGATATTATTCTATAACTGACAGGCTGCTGAGAGTCACCACCCAGACAAGTCATCACCCAATCCCAGCCATCCCAGCAGGCCAGCGTGATTCTTGCCTCAGACCCTGACATGTACATTGTGAACACACAAAGCAGTATCTCTTATTGTTCTACATCTGAAACGTTGGCTAACTAATAAGGTACTCGCTTTGCAAAGAACAGGTGTGTTTTCTTATGAACGCTTTCCCTGCGTCTCTCCCATTCCTTACTTGACTGGACTCTTCACATTTCTTATGATGTTATTGCTAAGCTATCAGCTGCATTGTGTGTCTCCCTATCCAGCTTGCTGGCTCATTAAGCACACGGGCCATGGCTTATTTCTTGTCATATATACAAATAAGTATGCTTATTCGGGTGTGCCCAATGCATTTGTAATACTTAATGCATAATAAAACAGCCCTCCACGCGTCCGCTACTTAGATTCGGTAATGGAACCTAACCATGACTGTTGACAGGACTCCTGTGCCTCTTTGTCTGCGCCTTTTATGCCCTTGCCCCTTAACCACTGTGCTCACCTGGGTCTTTCTCAGATGAATGTGTCCCTTCATATATTTTATTTACTTGTGTGTGTCATTTAAGTTGGTGTGAACGGGTCATCCAAAACCATGTCTGACCATTTGACACCAGCCCCACTGCTCCAGGGTATCTCTCAGCCAAACCACTATGGCAGTCTGTCAATGCTCCTTTTTCTGATCATGGAAAACGTGGTAACGATAGATTCAATGACACCATTTTCTACCTCCGAACAACAACAAAAACCAGTTCCTGTCCTTTCCTTGCTTGAAACACTCTAGTAACTTCTCAGGACAACCGGACATAAAGCTCAAATGCTTGGCCTGTAAGAACCATCGTGATTCGTAGCTGCCTACTTTCCTTCCACCATCTCCCTCTACTACCTGCATTACTCTCCTTCTAGTTCCTACGGCCTCCTAAGGGGGTCCTTGCTTAGTGGGCTACACACTGGGCTGCTAATCGCAAGGTTAACAGTTCAAGTCTACCAGGCACTCCCTGGGAGAAAGATGAGACTGTCTGCTCCCCTAACGGTTTAAAGCTGAAGAGGGAGCTCTTCTCTGTCCCGCAAAGTCATTATGAGAGAAATAATTCAATAGCAATGAGTTGGGCTTTAGTTTAACCAGAATTTTTGTGCTCTTTAGATGCACCAAATTAATTTGGATCTCAAGGCCTTTAAATTTTCTCAGGACAATCTTTCCACAGATCTTTGTAAGCCTGCCTCCTTTTCATTGTTCGAAACATAACAGCAGGTCGAATGGGACTTTTCCTGTCGTCTGGAATTCTTGCTAAAGCCCATGGTAAGGACAAAGAGGTCTGAGGATGTTGTTTTGGCAAGAACTGTTCTCAGTGGCACCAGCTGCCCCTCCCAGGGTTTACTAAGAAGAGTTGAAATGGTCCCTACCACCTGTTCTTTAGCCCTTCTTCCCAATCTTCATGAAATGATTGAGAAGGAGAGGAAGAGAGAAATTAGAGGCAGACTCATCACCCTTGTGGGAAGTGTTGGGTCAGGCACTGGTGGGGGCCATTAGGAACAGCCTGGCCTGCCTTTATCTGGATTGAGAAGGCTAGCTTCAAAAGAGCTCCAGGACAATGAGCCATCTCCTCCGTATCAGGCAGAATGACCAAGACACCACTCTACCTTGCCACTTCACAGATGGAGACCAGCTTAAGCCCCTGCAGCTGCAGCCCCTACCTCCTCCCTTCTTGTTTACCAGGAGGCTGACCAGCATAAACACTTCACCACAACTAGGCATGACTTCACCGGCTCTTTACTGGAGCCCGTGAATCTCGCTCCAACGTGCAGAATAAACTCATTTTCCTTCTCTCGGGCCTGGCCTCATTTTATCTTTGTGGCAAACCTAATAGGAAGTGTCGTGTTTGAAATAAGAAACAGCACATTTAAAGGCCTTGAAAAACACACTAGTTTGGCGTAGGAACAGGTCCGCGCACGGTGAAGTGAGGGTGACAGAGTTACCAACACAGACTCCGAGACCAGGCTCGACAGTGCAGATCTAACTTTAATACAGTTTTCACAAGGCTTATATATAGGCTTTGTTGACCCATCAGATAACTTCTTTCACATACTTCTTGGTTTTCAAACACATCCTCATGAGGTCACAGGTTTGCGCATGAAAACCAATTGGCCCACACAGGGGCTATGTAAACAATGTGTAGCTGGTCTGGTCCTTGTCTTACAAGACTGTTCCATCCGATCACATTACAGGACTAACCATCCAATTGCATTATGGGAAACTACCGTCCAGAAGTATTACAGGAGCTTACCATCCAATTATATTACAGGATCTTAGCTGTGCTATGGGGAAGCTAGAAGCATTCTGATAGGCCATGTTTCAGAGGTTAAAGCGAAAGGTTTTCAGATGAGCTGGCCTGGGGTCTTATTTATCTGGAGACCGGAGTTTTTCCAGGAGTCTTGGAAAGGCGGGATACCCAGCAGCTTCAGCCTGCCTCAAGACCAGAATATTTCAGGAGACTTGGAAGCGTGGGTTCCAGTTACTTAAGGGTGAGGATGCCCAGCGGCTTCAAGACCACCTCAGGAGACACAACAGCATCCTGCACTTTTTATGCCTTTCTCCCAGATCCACAGGTCCCCACAGCTTGGTGCATCTAATGTGTAAGAAGAAAACTAGTCAAATCAAATGCTTTTTCCTCTAAGACAAGTATTGGGAGGGATTCCCAAAGACCGAGCAGCAGATAGGGGTTCCTGAGAAAAGGGGGGGTTGACATGCTACCCCCATGTTGAATATCCATTTCCTAGTTATCTGAGTAAAAATAGGAGAGAATTGGCAGGTGGAAACAGGAGCAGAAGAGGAGCTACCTATAGTCTTGCAAGTAGAGGTAGCTGGCAAAATGGGAAGTGTTTCTGGTTCTGCTCAAAAGACATTGCAGAAGGGAGTTGAGTTTGAGCCACTCAAGCCCTCCCAAGGACCCATCAGCAACTGAATGCCTGCCACAGAGAAGGTGTCCATGGACGGGGTTCGTCAGAGGCAGTTAGTCCCTAGAGAGGTCTTCCACTGTGGCTAGATGAGGAAAGAGACTCTTGACCCACTTCCTTCCCTTTCCCCCCACCCCCCGCTCCCCTGCAATAGGCCTTGAAGAAGGAGGGGAGTTTCTCAAAACCAACTGCTTCTCCTTTTCAGCCTCCAGTTCCCAAAGCCAAGAACCCGTATCAAGGCTGCTCTATGGGAGGAAGAAGAGATTTAAAGAGTTTAGAGTGGAAGTCTTAAAATAGACTCGGTTTTTCATAACCACAAAGTCATAGAATCTTCTTGTTTCTGGGTATGTTTACTCAGAAGAAATATTTCTTAATTTTCCAACTTCTCCCCACCGTGGGGCTGGAGGCCTGATCCTGAGAAAGCACCCCGGCAAGAATTGGTGGAGGCTTCTCCCATGTCAGGACCACCAGGACAGAGCGAGCCTCCCAGAGCCCCACACTTCAGGATGGCCATACCGTCTGCACAGTTCTTAGCAGCCCCAGTTCTACCCTGCCAATGGAGCGGGAACAGTGATGTGAGTGTGGCCACAGAGGGCGCACTGGGTTCGCTTCCCAGCAGGTGTTCATAGGAGAACAGTCCGGAATATTTGAAGAAAGAAAATCTGAAAGGTATTTGAGGAAGGACCAGGCTTGATTGCACGCCAATATCACATCGAGGAACTAAGATGTCAGATTTAATTTATGTTTTACATGAAACACGAAGCTTTTTTATTATCACAAATTGTGAAGATCTGAGAAGTATTTTACAGCCGACAATTATTTAGGCCAGGAATTCACAAAGTCCAGTCATTAGCTGACATCTTTCTTTTGTACCAACATACTTTTAAAAAATGTAAATACTTTCTTTAGCATCATAGCAAATAAAAATAAATGTGAAATTATGCATGTGGTACTTATTTATATTTTTCTAACAAGTAATAAAATAAATACATTCAAATAAAAAAAAAACACTGACATCAAATCATTTTCAACTCATAGTAAACCCATACAGGGTTTCCAAGAAGGTAAATCTTTACAGAGACAGATGGCCTCATCTTTCTCCCAAGGAGCCATTTCTCCCAGTGGGTTTGAACCACTGGCCTTGCACTTAATCCAAATATTAAAATTAAGACCACCTAAAACAAAAGCCACCTGAAATTCTACTTCCAGGCACGTGATACATGTGCTGCACATGGATTTAGATTTAATGATAACGTCTCCTGACTTCCTCAAATTTCTTGTAGATTATGATACCCTCTTCTGTCTGTGGCCTCAATATTTCTGCTAATTTTGATCTGGTTATAAGTCTTCCCTGAAGTTTGCTTCTCTGAAAAAGTGTATGAGTAGTCTAATTTTGAGTCTTGATGTTTCTGAAAGTCTGGTGGGTTGTGGAATTTTAATATCTACCGTGTCATTCGATCATGTTCTGCTGTCTTCTAAGTTCCAGTGTTGTGAAGGACAGTGCCCCTGGCAGTCTGAATCTCTTTCTGAACAGGAGCTCATGTGAGGCCAACTCCAAAAGCCGCACAATAAAGTCATAGGATGGTTATTCAACAAAAAGACTTAGGATGCTCATATAAAGAGCCATAAATGTCACATACACTTGGCTTAATATATAGTTCTGAAGGCTATATTTGCAGCTTTCTGTCCTAAAGAGAACTTGGGGCTCTTTGACTTACACCACATCACAATGGCAGGATGGTATCCTCAAGGGACTCAGATAATGTCTCTTTCAACTGTTCTTTGAGTTTGGGGAGCACAGGAAGTATAATGAATGGGTCAAGGTCAGGGCTGTCGAGTGAATGGGGTAAGATTTCCTGACAAAACTCTGTTGGACAGCCCTCACTATCTTCAAAGAATAAGCAGATGGCAGTGACATGCTGGAAAAAAATTTTCTCAGAGGAACTTTCCTGGTCTTTCCCCCACTGATGCAGCTTTCAGTTTCCTTAAAACGTTTTCATTAAGAGACCCTATAATTGTTTTGTGTCCTTTGAGGAGAGAAAAAGATCTTTGAAGATTACTATCCCTTTGAACTCCCAAAGAAATGCTAACTCCCAAAGAAACCCTAACTTTCTGAGTTGACATCTTGGCCTTGAACTTAACTGGCTCATCTGGTTTCCTCAGTAGTCACTGTTTGACTTGGGTCCTTGTTGTTGTTGAAGGTGCTCTAATGAGACTAAAACAAATACATTACTGAAAGAACTTATCTGCTGCCAGTCACTGATCTCAGAGACATGTCAAACAAGTTTTAGTTGGAATACACTCTGCAGGGGTGAACTGCAACTCTAGTAACCATATTTTGGATTGCTATATATTGCCCTCCATTTTTACATTGTCTCTGAGATCTCTTATTGTTTCCAGATAAATTCTGAGGCGGATTAAAAAAAAATTCATGCATAGTATCAGTCCAGGCAGACAAGGGAAACAAATCCAGAGACACACTCATATGTCTATAAGAAAGAGTTTTCTATACAAGAGCAGTTGAATATTGAAAGAACATCCCAGCTCAGGCAAGATCATGTCTATCAGTCCAATAGTGTCCCATATGTCCTATATCAATTTTTAAAGTCCTCTTCAGACTCATGCATAATGACACTGAATGCAGGAAGAACACAGGCCAGTGGGTGGGAAGTCTTGTGGTTCCAGCGAAGCTGCTGTTATGAAAAAAATTCACTGCTACAGGAGAGAACCTTCCCAGGCAACACCACTGGGTGCACTAACTCAGAGTGGGCAGCTCAATGCTCAGCTAGCAGAAAAAATGCATACTCTGAAAACTCTGCCCAGCTTAATGAAAATCTGGTTTTTTTTTTTCGGAGGGGGGTGGGTGGTAAACCCTCATATGTCTCTGGTTCGCTCTAGAGTCATCATTATCATTTTGTGATAGAGAAAATGATAAACTATCTTGCTGGTGCATAAGGTAATTGATGATGTCATTAACTTAGCTAAGGGTATAGACTTTATGACACCGTTGAGATCTAAGTATAGACAAGCTTCAGACCACAATACATGTACAATTGACTTGTACAGATGAAACTCTTTTTTTAAGATTAAAATCTTATGTGATTGGAAAATCTTTGCAGAAACAATGGGGGCTGGGCATAGAGAAAAACTTTCAATACTCATTCACAAGAACAATAGAATCATGCTTACCAGATGGGACATAGTACTAGTCATATTCTCTCCTTGGGTTCTATTTATGTATTGTTAAGTGGTTTCTTTCCTGATGGGAGCTTGCTACATTCAGTTTTACCCACCAAGAGCAGTCTAATAACTTTCTCTAAGACATACATACCTGCCTGCTGCCTGCCTCACTGCTCTATCTCTTGACTGGAATTTCCAGTAAGGTTTGCTTATCACTCTTAGAGTCGTTGATTTAAAGTGGCTTTAGCACCATGTTGCAAGGCAGCATCTGAATGGTCTTTCTTTCCCTATCTTGAGAAATTAAACCAGCTTAGATGAGGTCTTCTCTGTCAAGGTGGTTTTTGAGATATATGCATACAGGAGGTGATCTATGGTACATGGGTACTACCCATATGTTGTTGGGGAGAAATACTGGAGTAGAAGATTATATTACCTGAGGGCAGTAGCCGGTTTTGTCTTGGTGTTTAGCCTTATTGGCGACCCATACAATCTTTATCCTTTTTGTGATTGACTAACTTCACGGAGCGTAATGGTTTCCAGGGCTATCTATGTCATGAGATATTTCAGTACTGTGTTTTAGGAATGTCTCGTATTTTGTGTCAGACGGGTTGAGTGGAGAAACAAATTCATAGACACTCATATGTGTGTAATAGAGAACTTCATATAAAAGAGTAATTGTATATTAAGAAAACATCCCAGCCCCGTCCAGATCAATTCCATAAGTCCAATATTGGTCTATATGTCCAATACCAGTCTATAAATTCCTCTTCAGACTCACACAACACATGCAGTGTTGCCAAATACAGGAAGATCACAGGCCAGCGGGCAGAAAGACTTGGGGATCCAGAGGCGATGGATGGAGCTCAGCATTGATGTGGGTCTCCACACGGCTCCTTCAGCTCCAGGACTCTGGCTCCATCAGCGTAGCTCCATGTGTGTCCCCCCCGCCCCCGCCCCCATGTGTCTTGTCATCAGGCAGGTCTCACAGCAAGTGTGTGTCCCACCTCCAGGGAGGAAGCTAGGAACCCCCAGAATCCTCAGGAGAAGGCCACACCCACACTGAAGCCTCAATGGTTGTGACCTGATTGACAGGCTAGACTCCACTCCTTTGCAAGTTGACAGATTATGGAACTGCCACATATTTCATTGTATGTATGTACCAGAGTGTTTTTATCCATTCTTCTACCGATGAGTATTTGGGCTGTTTCCAGCTTCTTGATATTGTGAACTGTGCTGCAATGAACACGTGTGTGCATACGTTTGCTCATGTTCTGTCTCATTTCTTTAGGGTATCTTCCCAGCAAAAGTACTGGTATAGGGTCATATGGTATTTCTATTCCCTGTGGTTTAGGTAGTACCATATTGCTTTCCATGATAGTTGCACATATCTATAAGCCCAACAGTGAGTTTCAACCTCTGCTTCCTCTCCAGCATTTGTTGTTCTGATTTTGTTTTTTTTCAATTATGCTATCATTGTAAGTGTAAGATGACATCGCTTCGTTGTTTTGATAGACTCAAAATTTGAAAAGCAAAAAAAAGATTTGAAAAGCACGTCTCAGAGAGTGTCCTCCTGCCTCAAACATTCCAGGAAGGATGTTTTTCTTTTTCAGTTTAGTTTTAACTTAGGAATTAGAGGATCTGATGCACATTTCCCTCCCACTTTATCAGGATCCTTCTATTGTGGCCCAACGGTGGTTGTGGCAGCTGAGCACCATCTAGTTCTTCTGGCCTCAGGTGAGATGAAGGTCTGGTTTGAGTTGGCTTTTGCAACACCGAGGCCTGCCATTTAAGGAATCTACAGATACAATTCTTTTCTCGCTTCAGAAAAAAATGTTTTTCATTTATTTTCTGGTACTTCTCTTCCACCTAGACCTCTCTTCTCTTTCCTAACTCCCAGCGTATAAATAAGGAGCCCTCCGTCCGTTTCCCCACACTCATTTATGTGTTACTTCATCAGCCCACCCTTTTTCCCTCTGCTCTGAGAACACATGGATTCTTAAGAAGTGTATCTGATAATTTTGCTTCGAGTGGTGTCTATTTTATGCAATAGCTTAATTTTATTTTCAAGGGCATGTTGTGTGTGCTCTATTTTTCTGGGTCTCTTTCCTGTTCTCCTAGAGTTCCGGGACATGCTTCTATTACCCTCAGAAATTTCCCTGCCAATTCAAATGATCAAATTATTAAAAAAAAAAAAACCCTATAAAATTTTATTGCTTGTCTCGTGGTGCCCTTTTTGAGGTTGCGGAATCTCCTCACACGACAAGCAGGTACTGCTGATTTGTTGATAGTGACAGAGGTGCATGTTGTATTGGGAAGGATCGGTCACTGTTCCGGGTGCTGTCAGCCAGTGTGGGTGGGTCACTAGGAGTTTCCAGCCAGCAGTTCCCAGATGTTCAGGCCTCCAGTCCCTGCTGGCACATCCCAGAGGGTGTCAGCAGCACCAGGAAGGGTTCTCAGGGAAGTCCTGCTCTGGCTGGGTTGTAAAATATCCAGCCGCAGCAGCTTCCTCTCTTCCAGGAAGGCCTCCCAGTTTCAGCCCTGCAGAGGCAGTTCTTCCCTGTGGAACAGGGGTGCTAGAGAGGCTTCCCTTGTTTTTAGGGTGAACATAATTGCATTCGATTTTGAGAAGGAGACGTTAGTGTACGCTGAAAGTGGAATGTGGACATACAACCGCAAGTCTGGTGAAACTGCCCAGCGGTGCCCTCGCTGCTTTCCCACTACATGAAGGGCTGCCAATAGTCGTCCTTTCTAGTCTGTTGGACTCCCGACGATCCTTTGGACAGTGCATTTTGCCCATTGCCAGTGACCAGTGCTGCATCTCTTTGCTTGAGAACTTTCTCAGGCACCCCAAGCCCCTTCTGCCTGTGCACAGCAGGCCGGAAGCACTGGAATGTCACTCTCTACCCCTTTCAATGATTGTGTGTGTGTTGGTGTACACATACTCCAGTTCTCTTGTCCCTTAGATTGCAAACTCGGAGGAACTTGTTGCTCATCGGCTTCCCAGAGCGTACAATTGGGTTACCCATCGTGGGAAAGCTTCCTTTCTTTTGAGACATGAAAAACGTTACCCAGTCCGGTTATTTCTTCTTCCCATGGAGCACTGGCACACATCATGTTGGTAACAACACTCTTCCCTCTGCCCCCTGGGTCTCCTGTTGCCATTCGCCCTTCTTACCTTCCATCAGACCTTTGTTTTTGGACAAACGCTGGCCCATTGGCCTCCTGTGGTTCGTGGCACCAAGGAATGCAATCCTCTCTGCTGTAATTAAGCTAATTATTCCCTTTATAGACCTGTCTGTTGCTTAGCTGAAAGACGTCTGGGTTGGGGGGGGGAGTTCTGTTCTAGACTTGAGGGGTTGTCCAAGGGCCACCGTCTCTAAGGTCTCAACAGTTCTCTCTCAGTCTAGAAGTCTGATTTTTTTCTTCTCATGATTTTGAAAGCTGTTCTATGTTTTTGCTCTTCCTCTCTGCTCATAACCTTCTATTGTGATTCTGTCAGAGAGGCGGTAACCGGGCACAGGGTGGCTCCTCTGATTTCAGAGGAATAAAGGTTAAGGTGCATGTGATCCACCAGTTCTTTGGATCCATCCCTTACTTGAGCCATCAATTGTGTCGGTGTTTCTTTGCTCTGAGTGAGGAGAGCGGTACCTGCATCTCAGAAGACTGTTCCCAAACAAAGTCTGCCTGTATTTCCCACTCTCACTATTCACTCCTCCATGAGTGTTTTCCCAAGATCACCTCCCGGACAAGCGACTTGCAAGTGAATCCTCCTCTCAAGAGGGAACACAGACAGACACACTGGCCAATGCAGCTCTCCTTCTTGGGATGGAGGCTGAACTGGAGGAGAGAGGCTGGAGCAGCAGTTCTCAACCTGTGGGTCGTGACCCCTTTGGGGAGTAGAATGACTCACAGGGGTTGCCCAATTCATTATAGTTGCAAAATTACGGTGATGATGTAGCAATGAAAATAATTTTATGGTTGGGGGTGGGCGTCACCACAACATGAGGATGTGTGTTAAAGGGTCGTGGCATTGGGTGGTTGAGAACCATTGGGCTACAGGGTGGGAGATTAGCATAGAGGAGTGTACAGGTGCCTCAAGAGGACCCCAAGATCGTTTTAGAAAGATTTTAACATTGATAAAAATCTAAGTCATCAGGGATCTATCCAGACTTAATTGACATTCGTGACGCTTATTTGATGGTTGTTGATGTCTATAATTCTTAGGCAAAAAGGCCTAGTGACGTATTTCCTAAAATCGTCTGATGAAAAAAACCTTATGGCTCAAAAGGGCAGACTCTCTGATCATCTGCTACTGAAAAATGAGCCCCCTGGGTGGGGATACACTCACAATGTGCAGTGAGTGGCGCCAATGGAATGGAGTCTCCCAGTCCTGGTCGAGGGGCCGCAGGACCCAAAAGTGTTCTGTTCATTTGCCTATGGGCTCGCCATGGGTCGGGCTCACTTGACGCAGCTAATAGCACTGTTGAAGGTCTTGGAAGAGTAAATGACTCCAGGGCTAGTGGATGGTTTGTGGTATGCTTCATCATAATTCAATCTGCAGTGGGTGGGATCTCTTCAGATGGACAGGAGTTCGTCTGACCCTCAGTCTGATTATACCCTGCCTAAGCTGCCCAAGACCCAGAACATCCTGCTACTTAATATGTTGGTGGGAGGCGTTCATAAGCCATGGCGAGCATTGACTGAACGGCATCTTCATTTCTTGCCCCACAGCCTCCTCACCTGTCCTCTGTGGGTCTGATCCATCACCAGACCCCCACCTTCAGCCCACCAATACGCACTGAGTGGTGGGGCTAGTCCCAGATAATTCACTTCTGGGGCTTTCCAACCTATAATCAATGTCACTCAAGATGCCTTAGGTAGGCAGCCCCAAGACACTGACCTGGGATCCGCATGATCCTCAGTTTGAATCCACCAGCAGCCTCCTGGGAGAATGACTGGACTTTCTCCTCCTATAAGCAGTTCCAGGCTCAGGAACCCGCAGTGGGGAGCAGCTTTGAGTCGGCACTGACTCGACACAACCAGTTTAGAAGTGGAAGCTCTGGGCTGCCTTTCCTTTTTCCCCCTCTCTTCAATGACCTCGCCACTCCAAGGACCATTCGGATGAAGCCATTGTGCCGAGTTTACGAACCAGCCCAGCAGAATCAGAGGCCCTATCCTAGCAGGCCACTGGCTGGTGAACATATCTTTCCTTCAGGGTCAAACCAAGAGACAGAATGTCACAGATCTGGGAGAGAACCTTGACTGGTGATTTCTTGGAAACAGCTCGGATCCTGGAATAAGAAACCTGGAGTCTGAAACTGGCCCTGCCACGCGTCAGCAGATGACAGGGGAACAAGGGACTCCCCAAACCTCACTTTATCATTTTTTTCTTCCACTTGCAAAGTGGAGACAAACATTCCTACCTTGCAGGATTATTATGGAAAGTAAATGAGACATAGTGGTAGAGGAAGTCTGATGGTTAACAGTTGGGAGCTGGTATGAGATTCCGTTAGCCCAATCTATGACAGAGAGAGAGAGAGAGAGAGAGAGAGAGAGAGAGAGAGAGAGAGCTTGTTGTGAGTCATTCCCTGAGGGAGTAGCAGAGCTAGCCTCTGTCAGTGTTAGGCTCTTTGATGCCCCCGGGCCTGCCCCACCCGGTGGAGACGAAGGGCAGGAGTAGAGGAGCATGATGGAAAGATCATCTCGGTCCCTGATCATTTCCTGAGTGGCCAGGAGTCTCTGGGTGTTGCAAACAGTTCACTGTGCAGCTACCAACAACAAGGTTGGCGGTTCAAATTTACCAGGGATGCCTCTGAGGAAAGGAGCAGTCTGCGTCTGAGAAGTCACAGCCACAGGACCCCTGTGGACCACGGTTCTCTCCAGCAACGCAAGGGGCAGACACGGACCAAAATGACTCAGCAGCGAGTGGCCATGGCTAACACACGCACGTGGCTGAGCCCAACGCAGCCCGGCTTCCCCCTCAAGGGTGGAGAACCAAGAGACAAGGAGGAAAAAAAAGTCAACCAGCAGGAAGTGCCTGGAAAAGATCTTTTTATGGTCACTGACATGGAGACATTGTCGATGCGTACGGCATGCAGAGACACGTGTCTCAGAACACTCAGCCCGGGGAGCCTTTTGATCTCAGGAAAAGGTACAGTTATCATTCAAGAGTTGCCAAATGGAAGTCCCGACATCAGGAGTACACCGGGGTGAGGGGAATGTAGGGATGACAGGCTGTTTCTTTTCTCATTTCAGATCACTTGGATTCTCAACTTTTCCAGTGAGTCAGTTATATAAACAGAAGCCATACTAAAATATGATCATGTCACAATACAAAACTCCCAAAGCACCACAGCAATGCTATTAAAGAGGAAAACATGAAAGTCTGGTAATGTCTGCAAAGAGAAATAGGATCATTTGAGCAGCTTTGAGTCTGGGGGTGTATGAATAGCCGTTGCAAAGGATGGGTGGCCATTTGAGAACCAAGTTTCTAGTCTGCACAAAACTGAGATACGGGTCACGTTTCTAAACACTGACTTGGAAAGAAAACATGAAGGACATCTTGCTCTCAATAGCCACGGTTGATTGGGAGGAAGTAATCACTTCCTGAAAGATGCAGTGGGCAGGAAGCCATGACCTTTATTTTTAACTTGCTCTGAGCCCGGCTGGGGCGAGTTCCCTACCCCACCGCATGAGGTTTCCTGCAGTCTAGCACCAATATATGGATCAGATTTTGTCTTTGATCTCAGTCCCTTATAACTTCGGTTTTGAGCATATTGAGGTATGTTTTCTTTGGTTGCTGTTCGGATGAATGTGTAATTTTTTTTTAAAAAAACACTGTTATATTTACAACACTTAAACATTCGAAATTTCAGTGTCAACTTTTCACATAAGGAAACTGGACCGTGTTTAGGAATCTTTGGAAGGTCCTTGGTTACTTCCGAGCGTCGGTCATGAAGCTGTTTTCGATACACAGGACAATCAGCCTCCGGGCACAGCTGTAGGCCTTCTGGTCCAGAAGCTTCCCCGTGCTCAACGGGGAGGCGAGTCCCATGACTGCCATGTCCGAGGCCCGCCACGCTTCGCAGTAGTTATCCACGAGACGGACGCCGTGGGGGCTGGAGCCATGCCAGATGATCTTCTCGGGCCTAGAATGCAATTGGGCAGGGTTACTTTGGGGGCACGGCACTCCTTAGCCATCTATCTTGGTGAGTGAATGAGCACAAGGCTCGGACATCAAGGGCCAAGCTCCTTTAACCTTTCTTGGTCGCCCACCCACTCCCTTTGCCAACAATCTCCTATCCTTGTGGCTCTTTTCAACATTTCAACATTGGGTTTTCCAGCCAGTGTTTTCCAACAGTCAGCTGCTGTGAATTTGAACTTTGCTCACGCATGAGGCCCCTTAGTCTGCAGGGGCCTCTCTTTCCCCCACAGACCAGCGGCTCCTCATCTTTCAAAGTCTAATGCAGACTTCCTTGAGTCCTCCCCCAAGAAGCCTTTCTATGGTGCCTGCCCCATGTTATTTCTGCTCTGTGCTGTGAAGTCGATTCTGATTCATCATGATCCTTGCAGCCAAGAACGGTACTGCTCACCAGGGTGTCCCAGGCAGGAATCTTTAAAGGAGTGGACTGCATGGTCTTTTCCTCTATGGAGCCTTTGGTCAATCTGAACTGCAGATCTTTCCGTGAGCAGTTGAGCACTTAAACTTTGTCCCCAAATAAGAAGGACTCTTTCCTCCATGTTCCTATGGATCGTGTTATCCATGTCTTCATGCTATGATGATAGTATTCTGCCTAGGATTGTAGCTGTCCTGTGTCTGTCTGTCCTTGTAAGGATCAGAAGCCTATCATCGCTCCTTCTGGAAGGGTGGCTGTTGTAAGAAGCACGTAGATTTTGCAAAGAATTAGAATGCAACCCACAGTTACACAATTACCAGAACTAGCATCCTTCATCACTGATGACGTGTCGACTGCGGCCCGACCGACGGCCCGCACATGCTCATTTCATTCGCCCAATAACTCTATGGCACATGATTTCCTTGCCATTTTACATGCAAGACAACTTAGACTCGCGAGGAAGAGACTCGGCCCAGGCTTCATGTTGAGCGTCGGACCCCTCAGTTACCTCATTGAGACCCCGGGTTGGCCACATTCCAGAGGAGCAGCTGATAGCGGCACCCCGTTGTCACCACAAGGGCGGTCCACCACCACTTACCAAGAAGGATTTGTCATCACGTCTCGGCCATCAAAGGAGTATATCGGAATGTGAGTATTGAACTGCCCTCCATGGCCAGAGAAAATTGAGTCCCAATTATTAAAAAGTACTTGACCCTGTGGACACAAAACACTACATTAGAATCATCGCGTGAGCTGCATGAAAACTTGGTTCGATTTTCCCTCCTTCTTCAAGGCCCGCGTGCCCCCTCACACACATCAGCCCCCAGCACCATTCCCAGAGCACAGGCAGAGCAGGAGCGCTGGAAGTGCTCGTGGGCTGATCTGCAATCCGTCCTTGAACCGCGTTAGCTTGGACCCTCTTATTTTCTCTTAGTGTTTGTGGGTAGGAGGCTCCTCTCTATCCAAAGTGCATTTGAGGTCTTTATTTTCTAAATTCTATGCTGAGCTTCAAATGTGTGCAGGCTCTGCATTGCAGGTGAGGTGGAGACAAACAACTTCGTCCTTCCTCACGGAGGGGCCCTGAACACAAATGTCTCAAGGGGGTGACCTGTTGGAACAGAGCCCTAGGAGGGGGGACCTAAGTACTGGTGTGGGTCAGGATCGGGTCTATCAGCTACAGATTCCAAGTAGAAGTCTTGGGCGACTGAGACTGAAGGGGATCTAGTTGAGATGGAAGATGTGTGTGCACGGTGGCACAACTGTCCCTCTTCAATCTTAAAGGAGGCAGCTGCTTCTGGGTTATGCATGAGGGCAGGTGGCCAGCAAATGGGGACAGGGGAATAGCTGGCTTTGGCAGCTTAGATGCGCAGAAAGCACCCAACCCAGGTGCAGGAACTGGTGACCATGCTCACAGCTGTGCTCGACTGGCACAAAGAACCCAGGCGCAGGAGCCAGGGAAGCGAAGCCTGGTTCCCAGTGGGCTTAAGGGAACTTTTCTTCCTCTGAGCTTCCATTCCCTCTCCTGACACACCAGGGAAAGAATGAGTCCATTTTTTTAATTCTCTCTCTTAAGCGGATGGAGCCTGCTGTTGGGCGCCCTGGGGTGGCTCCGGAATCAGCCACCTTATAGGACACAGTCAAGCTGCTTTCCTGGGCTGTGATTCTGAATGAGCAGCCAGCCAGCCCTTTACTCCTGTGGAGTGGCTGGTGGCTTTGAACTACTGACACTTCTGTTAGCAGTCAAGCACTTAATGACTGGGTCACCAGACCTCCTTCGATAGCGATTTATAAACTATAAAATAAAGCCACACTGGCAAGATCACCCAAGCAGAAAGGGCCAGAATAAAGGTACAAGAAAATAGAGGCCTAGAGAGGGTAAGTGATGGGCCCCAAATCAGTCTGTCAGGGCCAGAGGTGGACTTTGAACTAGCACTCCTCCAATGATGTTAGTCATGAGAGGCAGCAGTCCAGGGTCCTACAGCTGACCAGCACATGCAGAAGGCCATGGGAAGACTCTTTGGTCCTCACCTTGAGGTTCACGATCGGCAGGTTGTACCTCTCTGCTTTCCTGACAATTGTGGAGAGGTCTTGCAAATGGGAGGACAGGAATGCCCGGTAGGTGGACAGAAGCCCCGCGGCCCTGGCCTGCTGGAAGCACTGCGAATCAGCGCGCATGTCCCCAGACATCGGAGTGTTCAGAGCCACCAAGTGCAGCTGGAAACCGGGAGAGAAAAGACCGCAGTCAAAGACTTCGAGGTCAACACCACCCCCTTGGACCAGCCCAGGACCCTGACAAGGGCCCAGACTCCTTAGGGTAGAGGGAGTTGCAGGCATCTTATTCAGCCCCCACTGGGATTCCCATGGAATTCCCATGCCTGCTAGAGCATCTCCAGAGAAGGAGAGCACAGGGGCCTCCCAAAGCAGCACACCCCAGCTCTAAACAGTGCTCAAGGGCAGGCATGCCCTCCTTACACGGGCCTGTGGACCATGAGTTTGAAATTGCCAGGTTCCCAGAGCCCAGTTTTCTGGGCAAAGTGGAGAGCTCAAGCCGGTGCTCCGAGGTCCCAAGCTCCAGCTAACGGCCTGCCTGCTGCCGTTTGTGGGACCTTCTACTTTCTCCTTTGTAGGCCTGGACTCAAGAAGGAAGGGTGGGGCGTCGAGCACCAAGGGAGCTGGGGTAGTTGCTTTGGGAAGTCAGGGGCCACATGATCACCCTACCCACCCTTCCTTGCCACTTTGGACAGCAGCCAAAATCCAGAGCCATTTTACAATTTGTTTCCTCCTACACTGCCTCTCCCCACACCCAGCTTCCTCTCCCGCTCTCTTTCCCATTCCCTCCTGCGGGGCCTTCAGAACACATCTCACCATCAGAGACCACTCACCCCTCCTCTTCAGTATCATCTCCGGAGTACCAGGCCAAACCTTTATGCAAAGTGCCTTACAAAGTTCTGCAGACTACACTCTCTCCTGGTATTTCAGTGTCTCCTGTGTGCTATCCACATTATAGTTGATACTAAAATAAGGTTATTTTATCTCATCAGCATAGAGTGGATGAAGGGTCCAAGTTGCCAAAAAATAAAAATAATTTTAGTTGCTCAAAGTCAAAGGCCAGGGAAGGAGCCCCATTAGGTGGGGTAGGGAGCTGTGGTATTTTTCTCTGGTTTCTGTGCTGCCCAAAGCCCTTCATTAGCTCTCTATTGCCTACTGGAAAAGTCCTTAGCTTGCCTCCCAAATCCTTGATGACTAACCCTGGCTGATCTGGCCCTGTTGATCTTTGCAGACTAGACGTCTCCCTTCTTGGCTAGGCAGGAGTACTTGTGATTAGAGAAATGCACAGGGCTTTCCCTTGCCGCCCACCAGTCCACAGTCTCTGTGCCACCTTCTTCCTCCCAGCTCACTCCTGCTTCTGCCTCTCCTTTAGGTCTTAGCTCAGAGTCTAAGTCTCCGGCTGCACCTCTTTCTCACAGGTTTCTCTAATCAGTCACTGCTGGTCCTGGCCACACCACTTCCCACACATTATTAGAACGACCCATCGTTCCCTTTTTGTGTGTGTGAACATGTACACAGTCATGCAGACACCACTCCAACCATTTCTACATGCACAGTTCCAGGACAATGGTTACTCTTCTCCCCTGTGCAACTCTTCCTGTAATCCTGTTTCTCCCCATTCTACCACTCTCACCTCAAACTCACTGCCCCCCAGATCTCCCACCCAGCTATTCCAGTGGCCACAGTCCCTCTCCTCCCACCCAGATAACACTTTAAAGAGCACACTGCTTGAAACAGATGAGGTCTACAGGTTAGCAGAAGCAGATTGCTCAGTTCAAAGAAGAATTTCGGGGAGAGTTTGGGTTCAAGGTTTAAAGATGACCGATAGTTTCAGGGGCTCATCCAGTGTCAACGACTCCAGAAAATCTGGATTCCTTGGAGAATATGAAATCCTTTTCCACATCCTTCTCTTCTGAGTAGGATTTGGATAGGATCTTTGATTAAAAAACAAACTATCTATCATTTGCCTCTCTCACCACTCTGTAAGCACCTCGCAGTAGAAACTCCATGCCAGCCACCGACCCTGGTACATGGCAGAAACACAAGGCTACCCGCTAAGTTCCTGCGTGCATCATACTTACTGCAGGCCGCTCATAGTTGGCACTTAAGACTGGTGGCAGTGGGGGACGTGGCTGATGCTGATACGGCTGTTAGGCAAAGGAGAAAAACAAGAGGGAGGGTGGTGAACAGACCTTCAGTCCATTCCTCGGCACGCTGCGTGAGAGTGCAGTTTCTTTTTAAGAAGTTACTTCCAGTGTCTGTCATGGGGTTCAGACCATTTGTAATGGCACTGATGTTCAGGCCCAAGCAGAACCACGGACCTCAGAAGGGGAGGGGGGACTATCTAGCTCAGAAGCAACAAATCCCACATGGAAGAAGAACACCAATCTATGTGACCACGAGGCATCAAAGGGATCCGTTATCAGATATCAATGAACAAAAATTCATATCATTGCATGCCCATCTTCCTGCTATGCTCGCTTACGACAAATGTATACATAAACAAATATGGTGAAGAAAGCTGATGGTGCCCGGCTATCAAAACATGTAGCGTCTGGGGTCTTACAGGCTTGAAAGTAAACAAGCGGCCATCTAGCTCAGAAGCAACAAAGCCCACATGGAGAAAGCACACCAGCTTGTGCGACCACAAGGTGTTGAAGGGATCAGGTATCAGGCATCAAAGAAATAAAAATTATATCATTATAAATTAGGGGGAGTACTGATTGGGGACCCAAAGTCCATCAATAGGTAAAGCGACAGCCCCTTACAGAGGGGTTGTAGGGAGGAGATGAACTAGTCAAGGTACAGTGTAGCCACAATGAAATATGCAACTTTCCTCTAGTTCTTTTTTAAAATTTTTTATTTATTTTTATATTCTCTAGTTCTTAAATGCTTCCTCCCACCCACTATCATGATCCCAATTCTACCTTAGAAATCCAGCTAAACCAGGGGATATACACTGGAGCTGGAAACAGGGGTTATTCAGGACAGGTGATTCTTTCAGGACCAGGGGTGAGAGTGGTGATACCAGAAGGTTGGAGGGAAGGTGGAGAAGAAAGGGAAAACTTATTGTAGGGATCTACATATGACCTTCTCTCTGGGGTACAGACAACAGGGAAGTGGGTGAAGGGACACATCAGACAGTATATAATGACAATTTGTAAACTGTTAAGGGTTCATGGGGGAGAGGTAGTGGGGAGGGAGGGGAAATATGGGGAGCTGGTACCAGGGGCCTAGGTAGAAGGAGGATTTTTCAAGAATGATGATGGCAACAAGTGTGCAAATGTGGTCTGTGTACAATTGACATATGTGTTGATCATGTCGGGAGTTGTATGAGCCCCCAATAAAATGATAAAAAAAAAAAAAGCTTATAGTGAGGGCTCAAGTAAAAATGTTTTGGAAATGAAGGCAACATATGTACAAATATGCTTAATAAACTGATGTATGAAATGTTATAAGAGCTGTAAGAGCCCCCAATAAAATGACTTAAAAAAAAAAAAGAAGGGGAGGGGGTGGCCTCAAGTCTCCCAGAAAGAAGACTGTGTGCCGGTGGCACACTCCTCACCTAACAGAGCCAGTTTCTCCTTGGAGCCTGCAGATGGAGACCGGAGGACCTGCCTCCAGGGACCCTTGTCTGGATGGACTCTGGTCAAGGTAGGCTGCTATTCTTCTCAAGCCAAGAAGACTCAGAGTATGCAGGTTAAAGGGCCCTTCGGGAAGGTCAGCCCTACTCTGTCCTGCTTCATTTTCAGCATCTCTTCAGAGTCACATGGGTCTGACTCGCGGAACCCACAGTCTGCCGACCCCCGCCCACACATGTCGGTGATGCCACTGAATGGAGGGAAACCAGTCAGAGTCTAGCTACCACAAGGGGCAGGACATTCTCGAGTCCAGTTCTTGCTTCCCAGTGGCTTCCTGGCCTCTGCTGGGCGTCTACAGGTGTGTTGGCTGCCTAGAGTGTGGGGAGTGGGTGTCAGCCCAGGGGTCTCAGCAAACGAGGAACGAGCAGCCAGGTGGTGGATACTCACGTTGTTGGCCAGCGCAGGGGGTGGAGGGCTGTCCACAGGAACGGGGATCAGTTCTCCCAGCTTGAAGGCAAACAGGGACAGTCAGCAGGCAGCCCCGGGGGAAAGGGTCTTTCTGGGCACAGACTGTTGTTTTTGGAGGGTGTGGGAGGCTTTTTGTCAGAGGGAGCTTCAGCGGTACCTGCAATTTCCTCCAGCCATCTCGGACGCGTACGAAGAACTCGGTGCTGTCCCTCAGGTAGATGAACGTCCCCTCTATCACCAGGTGTGCCAACTGCAGCATCTCGTCCATGCTGCTGAGTGCAGTGACCTGTCAGAGCATTGGAAATCCCGCACATGTTAGTTACCACGGGGCCGGGGTGCCAACGGACAAGCCGGCCCCTTTGTAAAGTCAAAGGAGGCCTGGTGGTGCAGAGGGTTACCAGTGGAGCTGATAAGCTGCCAGGTCAGCGGTTCCAACCCACCAGCGGCTCTGGGGCAGAAAGATGAGGCTGTGTGCCCTCCTTTTCAGATGCACAGCCCCGAACCCCTCAGGGGCAGCTGCCCTCTGTCCCATAAGGCCTCTGTGATTCAGAATCGACTCCGTGACAGAGGGTTTGGTTTGGGGAGTTTTGCCAACTCAGATAAGAGCCAGTCCCTCAGAGTCAATAAGAAGGCGTCGCCATTGTGCCAAACATAGACACGGGGTTTCCTTCACAACGAAAGACCTTCTTTGGGGGAAAATACAAAGAGGAAGGACTTTGAACCACACATCGAAATTTACCCAAGGACAGCAGAAAGGACAGTGCTTCGTACAGACACGTCAGGACTCTCAGCAGGACTGCTGCTGGGTTTGGGGCATTAACACAATTACTGGCAAGGTGACCTTACTTGGGGTCTTTTTTTGTTTTGTTTTGTTTTTTTCAGCCATTCAGTGACACTACCATTTTAAAACAGTGTTATCTCCGGCAGTTCCTTAAATAGTTCTTTTTTTTTTTTTTTTTCACATGGAAAGGAAATAAAACACGAAAGACCAGCCAGTGGGTCTAGAAATCTTGTGCCTCGCCAGGCTTTTACTAAGCACATGATCCAAAATGGTAGCCTGTCACTTCTCTGTCCAGAAAACTGCCACAGGGGAGACAGCCATCTTGGCATGTCAAGAGGCAAACACAGAAGCCGTGACGATCTCTGAAGTCAAAGAGGTATGTCAGCTGAAAGAGGCAGAGTGCCGCCCCACCCCACCCCACCTCAACGGAAAAAGATCCTGAAAACAAAATATTCAACTAGCCTTGAACGACCTTGTGCATCAAAATGATGAGAAATTCTCCCAAAGTGATAAAAGCGCACAATCCCGTCATCTTCCAGAAAGCTCTTTTTTGGACAATTCTGGACTAAAATTCAGCAAAGATCAAAGAGTCTTCGTAGGACTCCTGGTGGCCTTGTGGGCCATCTAGCTGTCCATCTTTGGTGCACAGCAATCACTTCTACGCTCTGTCCAGCATCTGCAGGCAAATGGGTGAGCAATGCCCTTTAACAGATAGAGAAGGACTGGCCAGTGTGAGGGCCAGTGAAGAACGCGTGGGTCGATGTGACGTAACAGGATGGGCCCCTGTGCTCACTCACTCAGTGCCATCGAGTGGAAGGCCACTCAGAGCACGCCCATAGGACAGAAGCAAACTGTCCCTGTGAGCTTCTGAGACTGTACCTACTTCCAGAGTGGACACCCCAGAAGCAGATGGTTCAAACTGCTGGCCTTGTGGTTAGCAGCTCATCAGTAACCATGGTTAGAAGAATGGGGTTTAAATAAGATCTGATTTTTTTTTTTTTTATGAATTGGCCAGTCATCCAAATAGATAACAGATACTGCTTGCAGTATCTCCAGACTCAAAACATGATCTCCTCTCATTTGATCCGTCTGATCCATTATTCACCATTTGGATTTCAAAGTAACACATGGTTTGGTTTTGTTATTTCTCTTTTCACGGAGGTCTCATTACCAAATAAAATGTGTTCCCGTGGCAAATCGTGCACTGTCCAAAACTCACTGCCATCAAGTCGATGACGGCTCATGGCGGCCTTGCAGGCAGGGTCAAAGTGCTCCCTGTGGGTCAGTGAGACTGCAACTCTGGAGAAGTAGAACGCCTTTCTGTCACAGAGCAGCTGCTGGTATCTAACTGCTGACCCTCCTGGTGGCCAGCCCAGTCTGTGACCACTATGCCACCAGGGCTCCTTTCTAAACAGTGGAGGCAGGCTTTTAAGTCAAGTCATCAAAAGCAGAGATAAGAACTATGTGCTGGTTTCAGTACTGACCAGGTTTCTGGATCCAGGAATCCCGGGTTGTCCTGGTGGACCAGGAGGACCTGGAAGGGCCACGGCTAAGACGAAGCAGAAAGGGGAAGGCAAAAAACACACTCGTTGGAAATGCAAAGAAAGATTCACCTCCTTGCCACAGCGCTGTGAAGCATTCCTCTTAGAAACCGTCTCTTGGAGGCTCTGGGTCCAGGAGAGGACCCAGGCCACACTGACTGGTCCAGGGGAGAGCTGGGATTCTTGACTCAAGTCTGGATGAAGCCAAACCTACAATTGTCTGTCTGCTAAGTGAACAAGCTCTGCTTTGATGCTGTTTGAGTAAGCCAGTTGGAGCTGAGTTTTCTGTCCCATGCATCCACAAATGTCCTGATGGATACAATTTACTTCCCCCCAAAGACAAGCAAGTGTCTCCTGAGAAAGGATGTAGGCTCACAAAGAGGAGAAGATGCTAGACTAGAGAAGGCGGACAGGACAGTGCAGTGACAGGAGCTCGAGTCTTAACTAGGGACAGATTTGAGCAGCACATTTGTCAATTCCCAGATGTGTGATTTCGGGTGCATGCAAGCTCTTTGATCCTTAATTTATTCGCCTATGAAGTGTAAACAGGCATACTTCCCTCCTTCAAAGGGCTAGGGTGAGGAGGGGGTGGCATATCAACCATGAGTGTGCTTTGCATAGCTTTGGGAGAGTCACAAGGCCCTTCAAAGCCATTCAAGTTTATTGCCTGCTTCCTTCATATGCATGCACACACACACGCAGAGCTCCCACAAGAACCTCAGGGGGATGAGAGAACCTTGAGGACATCCTTGAACTCTAGGAACCCACGTTTCCTCAATAAAAAGCTTTTCTTCAGGCAAATAAAGAAGTGTTATTTACAACTAAGTCTTTTCTTAGGAGCTGAGGCTTCAGAAGGACTTGCCATGTTGGGAGGTGGTACTTTTCCCTCCACCTCTGGAAATGGTATTGGCCCAAGGCTGGTGGCATCTGAGCCAAGACAGGCCAACAGAATGCATGCCCTATGCCGGGGCTTTTCAAATTAAACCTGAGAGTGAAAGCCAGGAGTTGCGCTTCATGGCGGCAACTAAGTTCTAGGCAGGCCTTTTCCCACCATGGTCAGACATGATCTATCATGGGAAGCACCCAAGAAGCTGCCTTAGCCAGAAGCCAAGATCAGAGAAGGTCAGAGGGTCCCCAATGTGGCTGAATTTCCGAAGACCAACTGTAGGTATGCCCCCTTCACACACTGACTGCCTGCCCATCTCCTCCACATCCAGTCAGTGTTCCTTCTCGATCTAGTTTGATTTTGGTTTCTGTCACTTGAAGACAGAAACCATTTCATTGTTAAAGCCCTAGCCCCAAAGCGACTGTAAAGCCACTCCTCCCCGCCACCCCCCCCCCCCCAGGGCCCCAACACAGTGGACTGTGGGTCTCCCCTTTCTGCGCTTCCACCATACCGGACTTGTACCAACCCAAACAACAAGCCAACCATTGACTGGTGCTCTTGTTGCATTGAGTATTGTTTTCCAACAAGGAGGCAGTAAAAGGAAGGCAGGCTTTAGAGCGATAATGATCTTGGACCTGACTCTTGTTCACTGTGTAAAAGCTTGGAAAGGGGGCTGAGCCCCAGTGGCGTAGTGGTTGTGCGCAGTGACTGCGGCCCACTGGGGTGGAGGTTCAATTCCGGCTCCCAGGAGCAAAGGCTGGGCCTCCTACTCCCACCACCTGAGGGCAGTGATGCCTTAAAAAAAAAAAAAAAAAAGCTTGGAAAGGTTCCTGAGTGCATTTGAGCCTCACTTTCCTCACCTGTAAAATGGGGATTCTTGCATATCCCTCCAAGAACTATTGTAAACATCTAGTAAAATAATGTAGTTGAGTGAGCAGCTGAGTTCCAGTTTTGGGTAAATGTTTCATAAATGGAGATTTCCTTCTCTCTCGTCCAGTATGCACCAGAGACACGGGGCTCAGAGATTTTCATCGTGAGTGCAAGAGGCGATCTCTAACCCATGTTCTCAAAGGTCTAGTCCCTACGGTCCAGGCACTGGCATCCAGAACCCAGCCTTCTGTTAGACAGTGTGGTAAAGTTATTGAAAGCTCTGAGAAGCTCTCAGAGTACCCACCTGCTCCCAGGATAGCTGGAGGTCCTGGGGGCCCTGGGGGTCCTGGGGGCCCAGGGATGCCAGGTCTTCCAAAGCCAGGGGGCCCAGGCAGGCCAGGAGCTCCCGGAGGTCCTTGGGGCCCGACGATTGCCTCTCCGTTCTGGCCCTATAAGGGTAAGGAGGCAGTCACAGGGGAGAGTGCAGCATCAATCACCAGGGTCTGTTCTACAGCTTAAACGAGGATGTCTGCTGGTGGACGTCCATTTGGATCTCTGGGTTAAGAAGAACCCAAATCATCCAAGTCTGTACTCTCTGACCCCGCCTCTTCTTAACTCGGGACTCGATCATGCTGCTGATTCTCAATGAGCCTCAGTGTCCTCCTTTGGAAATTGTATAGGACCATTTCCAACCACATGGGATTCTTATGACGATAAAAATGAGACTCTTGCGTACTGCAGAGAGACCAAATCCACATTTGGAGGAGTGCCCAACACTCAGTAAGAACTCAGTAGTTACCAGCTACGTTATCATCACTCTCAACCCTGGGCCCAACGCAAGGTGAGGCAAGACCCAAGAGCGGCAGCCCGCTCACCGGGTTGAGACGCTGAGAGGAGGACCCTGGGACCGTCTACTCTAGCTTCTGCATGGCACAGGGGCAGAGACTGAGACCTAGAGAGAGGAGAGGCCTCTTCTAAGACCACAAAGCAAATCAGAGTCAGAGCTTGAGGCTGAACCAGGGTTTCCTGGTTCAAGCTTCACTGTGAGCTCTGAGACCAGAGTTGCTGATGGTCCCCAACTATCAAGAACTGGATCACAGGCTCATAGCCTGATTCCCTCTCATTCTGCCTGGAGAAAACCTCACAGCCCCGCTCCCTGGAGGTGATGTCAGAAGGGTCAAACAGAAAACCACCCGCCACCAAGTCGATTCTGGCTCACGGAGATCCCACGTGTGTCCGAACAGAACAGAGTGCCGTGGGGCCGTACGCGGCTGATTTCTTCTGAGGTGCCTCTGGGTGAACTCCGGCACTGGCCTTTCAAACCCAATGTTGCCGTTGCTAGTTGCAGGTGAATGGGGTCCAATCCCTTACGGGACAGAACACAGCCCCACCCAGTCCTGTACCACCCTTATGGCGGACTCATGGTGGAGGTCATGATGTTGGTCCATCTCACTGAGGGTCATTCCCTTCGTCACCGGCCCTCTCCTGCTCCAAGGCCTGGTCTTTCCTGATGATGCCTGAAGTCCGTGAGATGAAAGGGTACCACCCTTGTTACAGATCAAGCAGGACCTCTAAATCTATCTCCCCACACAAAGTGGAGTTGTGAATGGCCAGGAGTTACCTGAGTGTACATGGCTGTGCTCAGCTCCCTTTCCTCCATGGGCCTCAGCCAAGCTGAGGAACATCAGTAGCAAGTCTCAGGGCAGCGCTAGCTAGTGCCCAAGCCCGGCTCTGTCCAGTTCCTAGGACCAGGGCTGGCCCTTGGCTCCCCAGCTGTCTAATCTTATTCAGCGGGACCTTCTGGGATGAGTCGGAGGGGTCACGACTTACAGCCACTCCGGGACTTCCTGGCAGGCCTGGGGGCCCCGATGCAAAGAAGTGACCAGTAGAGTCTCCTTTCTCCCCCTTGAAGCCCCTGTCTCCATTCTCTCCCTAGAAGCAGAGAGCACAGGACAACCTCAGTGAGGGGGAGGGAGCTGGTTTCTGACGTCAGCCCCAGGACTTGAGAACACTGGCCCAGAGTTTCGTGAGAAAGCCTCACCTTCAGGCTGTTCAGAATCTGTCTCAGGTAGATCGGATCAACCGGAGGACCTGAAAGAGAAACTCTCATAAGATTCGCGTACCATGTTTTCAGAAGCTTAAAAATTAACAATGAAAGCGTCCTAGGGGGTAGCCACTGTGGTACTCCACAGGGCGCAGACTGTGTGGCCCAGTGACCAATGCCTTGGAAGCAGACGGAGGTCCTACCGGGGCACTGACAAGGCGCAGCAGCCTGCCTCCACCTCCACATTCACCACGCTCTTGAGAAATGCCACGTCCATACATCTAGAACCACCGCTCCCTTCTCCCCAACTCTTTCCTTGGGAGTGGGGCCCAGAAGGACGCCTTTCCAAAGGCCATCATCTGCGAAGGGGAGCTACCCCACTTCCCCACCATGAGGGTAGGGCGGCCTCTGGAGCAGACAGCAGAGCAGTCCTTCGGATTTATGCGTTCCGAGATGCTGTGACCTCTTGAAGGAGTCTCTGGCCCTCTTTGTCCCTTGTTTTACATCTGGAAGACGAAGGAGCAGACCTCCCCATCTCTCTGGATACCCTTCTACCGTGGACACTCCATGTCCATGATTCTTGGGTCTTTCTAGAACTCTTGAGGTCAGGGTAGTAATGGCATCCCTGGTAATCTCGGGCTCACTGGCACTTCTTCAGAACAAAACCCAAGGCAAGATCTAAAACCAGAGCTGGACTACCTGGTGGTCCTTGGGATCCTTGGTCACCTTTTTCTCCTTTGGAGCCAGGAAGACCCCAAGCACCTTTTTCTCCTTTAACACCTACCAGAAACAAACGAACAAACACACAGCAGTCAAATTCTGGGTGTGTATGTGGGATGTGTACGTATGTGTGTGGGGAGGGGATCATATAAAATCAAATCTTTCTGAGACAAATTTTTAAATGAGCCCTGTTAGCAGAATCCACTTAAACAAAGGCCTAGGGGGGAGCCGCTCCCTTTGAAAGGGCTGCTAAGTAATGATGAGAATGGAGGTGGAGGCCCGGACAGGACTCCTGACCTTGAAGAGCTCAGACAGAGCCAGACAGAGCTAATGGCAACACGAGGCGAGATGAACTCAGCTATCATTAGAATACCAGGCGAGCGTCACGAGAGCGCTGCAGAAGCTACAATGATCTCTCACGGGGAGGGGCTCTGTGAACGCAGACGAAGGCTCCCGCCTGGACCGGCCGTCCAGCTCCAATCGGCCTGTGTGGCGTGGCTGCACAGTGCGGGGCAGAGAGGAAGCTTCTGGGCTGGTGATCGAGGGTCCACAGAGGACATCTGAGTACTGCACTCACACACTGAGCACACAGGGTGGCCCGCTGGTCCACAGGGATTGGGCCCCTCCCCTCTCTCCAGCTCTTTCTAGGGGAGTGGGTTCAGGAGGCCGCCCTGCCAGGAGACCAATATTTGGAAGTGGAAGGGACCTCCTTTCTCTACCACAGAGGGGAGGTGGTCGCTAGACAAAAGATCCCTGCAGATGGTTGACTCCCAAGAGGCATGAAAGATCAAGCTGTCTGTGCTCAGAAGCCTGGAGGTGGAACCTCCAAAGCTGATGAGGTTGGGGGTTCAGGCTTCTCCAAAGGGGGAGGAAGAAGGTAAGCTCAGGAGATGTGTGGTGAGGCGCTGCCCTCCTGAATGTCTTGAACATGTCTCTGGTCTTGAATAAGTCCTCCCTGAGCGGGAAGACGCAGTTGCATCACACAAGGCTCCGGGAAGGCTGGGGGAGCTGCGTGAGACCAAGGACCTGGCAGTGGGGCCTGCGGAGCCTCCACCACCTACAGCCCGAGTCCAGTGTGGGGAGAGGCCAGGGAGCTCACCAATACAGCTGCTCCGCCCAGGGCTCAGTGACAATGACCCACCGTGAGTGGGGGTGGGGTTCAGCAGGGGCTGTCACATCCAGGATGGCCTGTTACCTCTCCTTCCTCTTGGTAAGTCCCTTCTTCACCCACACACCTCTCCCCACCACCGAGGAAGGGGAGCAACCTGAACAAGGAGGAAGCCAAGGCAGCCCCATGCCCCCCTCCTCCAAGGCCCACCTTGACCCAGTGAAGGGAAAGCCTTAAATCAGATCTGAGCACAGAGTTTTAAAACAACCTAGACTTGGGGTGTTTTTCACAGAGTGACCAAGCTGCCCTGAGATCAGGTGTCCCCAGGGGGACTGCCCTGTGGCAGGCTGGGGGGAGAAGAGTCCAGCCGGAGGTGGGTACTGGGGAAAGATGACCACTCCCTCTTTCAGCCCTCAATCAAAGAGGGACAAATGGAGACCCCAGGGCCAAGGGAGAGGCTCAACCACAGAAGCCTCTCTGTGGTCGACCCTCTCTGTGGCCTACCCTCTCTGTGGCCCACCCTCTCTGTGGCCCACCCTCTCTGGCGTGTAGTGGATTATCTCCAAGAGGTCATGGGCATGATGACATTTATGAGTCACTGCCCTAAGCCAGCCAGCGCTACTTGCCACTGGCTGTTCCCACCTGGGGAGTTCGTCAAAAGGCAGGACCCGGCCCACAGGTCTGCAGCGGGACACAGGGATTCTGTGTTTCCAACAAGCTCCCAGGTGATGCTGCGGCCGTGGCTGGCCCCGGGGAGCTTGGCTGAGATCCCATGGCCCTTCCCTGGCACGGTGCACGATCGCTATTTTTACCAGTGGTCCCCCTAACCCACTCTAAGGGCCTGGGAGACAGGAACAAGGCAGGACTCATCTGTCTCTGCTCAGAGCGCAGGGTCAGCCCCACACAAGATGGAAGGCATCGCTGGGGCTTATCTGAACAAAGAAGCACTTCCTGCCACGCTGGAGGCGCAAGCCAGGTGGACGCAATCGGCAGATGGGTGACCAGGTCAAATGAGAACATTCCAGTTCTGCACCGGGCGCCGCTACCCCCGGGCAGACCTTCCTGACCACTTCCTGGACGCCCAGCCCTGACACCTTGCACAGGGCTCCTGGGGTCTGGGGCCGTCCCAGAGAAATGGTAAGGGAAGGGCCTGTGTACCGTGGAAGGTGATGAGCTCTGAGTTCTCCAGCTGCGGGGCACCAACCTGCAGGGAGAGGAAGGGGAGGTCGCACGTCACAAACCGGGTCTCGTGCCGGTGCACGTCTGCAGCCACCGTCGTGGGGTGTGGCCCGAGGGGGTATGTCACGGAGCAAGACTTTCTCCTGTGACTCTGGAGCGCAGAGATCCAGAGTGTGCCCCCCTCCCCAACCCACCATTCTTAACAGCCTGGATGAAGAGGCACCCCAGTTCTTGAGTTGGGAGCCCCAGCATGCAGCTGGGCAGGCGTCGCCAGAACTGAGTCCTACTGACCCAAACCTCACCATGGGAGAAGCCCAGACCTTGGAGATCACAGCCCCGGCAGTGCTGGTCCGTTCAACCATGGTCCTGGGAGGCTCAAGCTGAGCACCAGGCCCGTTCCTGGCAGGGGTCAAGTGTCCCAGTGAGGGATCTCCCCAGCCATGCCGCGGGGCCAGCTGTTAGCTTTGCCACGTGCACAATAAAAGATGAGCAACATGGTAACAGGTGTGCAAATGTGGTATGCACACAATTGAC
>PVJH01014622.1:0-56292 GCA_004026705.1 Nesogale talazaci | reverse complement strand
GGGGCAGAATAGACTAAGGTGGCAGCTCTTAGGCCAGGTTTACCGCGCTCTGCATACTTTGGGGGTCCAGAGGAAGGACAACAAGCCAGAGTTCTGCACAGCAGCGCTATTGTTGCTAAAGGCTTGGGGGTCATCTGCTCAGACTCCCTCAAGCCCCTCACCCCAGCCCTCGCAGTGCTCAGTGGAAGGCTGCTTAGAGAGTGGCAATATTTAGGCAGGCATTGATACCCACTTAGCCCCCCTGTCGCCTCCCCCTAACCCCATCTACTTGCCACACTAAGCAGCAGCATCTTGTTGAAGTCATGAGCTTTGGGAGTCCCCTGAAGAATCCCCACAGAGGAAGACTGAGGACAGGTTGGGGATGGGAATAGGGGAGACATAACAAGAGGAGGAAGGAGACAAAAAGCTAATGGTAGAGGGACTCTTCTTAGAATCTCCGAAACTGGTGATTTGCCTTCAGGATTGAAAGAAGAGGGGATGGGGCACATAGGATACCTTTTTCATACGGGGTGTGGGGGTGCAAGTGCTGGAGAGGGGCAGGGAAAGGGGAGTCGTCGGAGGAGCTGCAGAGTGGAAAAAAGCACTGGCCTCCCAGTCCACCTGCCCTCTGAGATGGATTCACATTAAAAGAGCAAGCAAGGCATCAGCTTGCTAACTCGTCCTAGCCTACCTTTCCTGGAAGGTAGGAGGGAGTTCGATTCCGCTCCCAGAGACCGCTCGCTCTGTAAACGTCCCCCCCCCCCAACACACACACACACACACACACACACACACAACTGTCCTTTCTGTTCCTGAAGCCCTGCGTAAGTCGCTTGCTTCTGCATTTCCAGTGACTTCTCTGTCTTCGAAGCCCAGTGCCACTACTTTTGAAGCGGAGAGCTGCAACCCTTGGGTAGGGCCTGCGGACTCGGAAGCAGTGTGCATGGCCACTTCACTCCTCCCTGGCCCTAAGTCCGGCTGGCTAGCGAGGGGCCTCGGGTGCCACCTCGGCTGTTTGGACAGGGGTGGTGAGCCTAACGTTGCTCAGGAAACCTTTCTCCGGGATCATTCGTTGACTCTGAATAAAGAGCTTAAAATTCAACCAGGGGGAAGCAGGAGGGAGCAATCAGATAGCCTCCCCACCCCACATACCTGTAATATGGGCGAGGTCCGTGCAAACGCTGAAGCAGGTTTCTTCGGAACAGTGAGCTCGAGGTCAATCAAGGGCTGTGGAAAGCTAAAAGTCACCTAGTTGGGAGGGAGGGGGCGCGGGGAGGCAGGAGAATTTAAGTGAACAACACTTTGCCTGCGCCATCAGTCTTCATAGAAAATAATATCAAGGCATGTCCCTGCAGCAGCCTGAGAGAGGACAACCGCAAGTTCTCCTTTGCGTCCGAGAAAAGGAAACAACTGGGAGTGTAGGGAGAGAGGAGAAGAAGAGGAAAGACTTCCAAACTCAAGCTCACCAGACAACCCAGGGTGGGGGGCACACCGTTTTTTCTCTCCCCCAGTCGTTTGTAAAAAGACTTAGGAGCCCGAGTGAGGTTAGCTTACGAGGGTAGCTATAGGAAGGCTGAGACCTGAGAGGTTTTGTGACTTGGCTTTCACACGTCTAAAATGCAGTTAAGGAACCTCTTATCAGTGTCACATCAAGGCACCAAGTTAAGAAAACAAAAGCCAAAACAACAATAAAAGGGGAGGGGGGGGGAAGCAAAAGCGTATTCAATTACCGAGTCCCGCTGCCCCTGCGGAACTGGCCGAGCGTTAAGCTCTCTCTGTTCTTTCTGCGGAATTCCATTTGCATCCCCTCTGCCTGTGTGTGTCTCTGTCGGTTTTCACACTCTCCTCCCCATTCGAGCGAGGCCCACACCTGGCGCATCACTGCCGAGCCATTAGCTGCGGGTCTCCTTTCATCTTCGTTGCGGCAGACGTTTCTATTTATCCACTTGCGCTCGCCGAGTGGCGTCACCAGCGGTACTGTAATGACGATTGCAGCGAGAGGATGACAGCTTAGAAAGAAGAGGGCAATGGGGCTTCCTCCCAGAGGCGGTGCGGCACTGAGGAGCGCTCGCATCACAAGGTGACCCCAGCTCCCCACCGCCGCCGTCACTGCGCTCCCGTCGCTCCCCGCCCGCCCAGTCGCCTGGCCACTCTTTCTCCCTCCAGCAGTCAAGACCAGTCCGACCGCTGGGGACCCAAGGAATTGGGGGCTAGGTGCTCACTGGGGCTCCCCCCGCCCCCCACTTCCAGAGCACGCGGGAATGGAGAGCCGAAAGGACATGGTTATGTTTTTGGATGGGGGTCAGCTTGGCACCCTGGTTGGCAAGAGGGTCTCCAATTTACCCGAAGCCGTGGGCAGCCCGTTGCCGGAGCCGCCCGAGAAAATGGTGCCCCGTGGTTGCCTGAGCCCGCGGGCCGTCCCTCCAGCGGCCCGCGAGCGCGGCGGGGGAGGCCCGGAGGAGGAGTCGGTGGACGGAGTAGCAGGCAGCGCTGCGGGCCCGGGCGCCGAACCTCGAGCCGCCGGGGCGACCGTCCTGGGCCCAGGGCCCCCGGCCCCCTCCACAGACAGCCTCGCCGGCCAGGGGCAACCCAGCAGCTCGGACACCGAGTCGGATTTCTATGAAGAAATCGAGGTGAGCTGCACCCCGGACTGCGCCACCGGGAACGCCGAGTACCAGCACAGCAAAGGTAGCCACCGCGCCCCCACACTCCCCGGTCCGCCCACAGCGCTGAGCTCAGCTCAGGGCGCGAGGGAGGTATCCCTTTTTCTCCGGGACAGGGTGGTTGGGGGTGGGGTGGGGCGGGGGCTCTCCTCTGCTACCGGCGCCCCGGGCAGGGGTCTCCTGAGCTCTGGTAGTTGCAGGGCAGAGGGTGACAGTTGTGCCCTGGGAGAGGAGGGAGACTAAAGCCCTGGACTTGAGGGGGGATTCATAGAGTATCCCCAGCCCCCCAGTGTTTCTGCGACAATTCTTCCTCTGAACCAGGAAGACAGTTTCTCTGGCCGTGGGTACATCAAACGCGGGTCCGGGCAGTTTGTGGTTGCCAGGGTGTAAGGCACACATAGGCGAGGAAGCCTACAGTCCATAAAGGACCGTAAAATCTCGACCGGCTGTGGCAGCCCGAGAACTGTGGCCCTCCGACTAGTTTGCACGTCGGTCGGAGGTCCAAATTACCTCGTCACTTCCCGGGCTCGGCGGCGCCAGGTCGGAAATGGTCCCAATGGTCTAATTGCCTTTGGTCTCCGGTTGCATTTGAAAAGGCAGAGCTCGGGCCCTCCCCTCACTACCACCCCCAAGCCCTACTTCTCCACCCAAAGGAAAAGGAGCTGCAGGGGGCTGGAGCCCCACCCTTCCCTGGGGTACGCCCAGTTGGGGGGGTTGCTGTCACACTGATTCAACTGGAAAACCCCTCCCCACCATGGACTAGTGGGAGGGGGTGAATGGCCCCAAAGAATGGGTGAATAGCCCGGAAGGGAACTTTCCTCCTCCAGGCCAACAATTCCCCCCTAGGGGACTGGAAAAGGAAAGGGGGAGTCCACCAGCTCTGCTTGTCAAAGCTTTTCAGCCCACTCCCCCACAAGGGTGTAGGAGGGGGGTGTGAAGGGCCTGGGAGGGGGCAAACAGCCACCCCTTGGCCTTGACAGCCAACACCTTATGCACCCACATCCATCTTATCCATGCACTCCAAGTGTGTCCATAGAACAACTGGAATACCACCCAATATGCTCCCAGTAACAGGGTACTGAGATACGCAGTCCTGTAGCACCCTTGCACAACTTGCAAGCCAGTCCATGCTCCCAATCCCACGTTCATAGACTTGTACACCCGCGTGCAAGGCCTTAACCCTGAGCTCAAAATACCCCCTTACACAGGTTCACTTGAGCTCCCAGGCTTGCCAGACATGAACACCCTTGTCCACTCTGCTCACCTAGCAAAGATGCACCTCCCTGTCCCCCAGGACAGGGGTGCAGGAGGAGAGAGCAGCTGGGGGCTTGTGTACCCAGGAGGCCCGTAGATAGCTAGCATCCTGAAGGCAAGGCTTCCTCAAACGGTGAGCTTTCCATGGCAACCTTATCCAACCTTCCTCACCCCTGGAGTCTGCAGTGTCCAGCAGGGACAGTCACTGAGGTCAACAAGGGGGAGGAAGTTTCATTTCCCCCTCAAGGCCACCTAGCCTCCAGCCCCAAGCCAGCAGCTTTGTGTGTCTGTGTGCACACACGCGTGTGTTTTGGGCTCCCTGTGCAGGACCCGGCTCCGAGGCACTGACCAACAGTCCCAACAGCGGCAGCGAGGCCCCCAAGAGCAATGGCGGCGGTGGAGGTGGTGGCTCGCAAGGCACCCTGTCCTGTAGCGCCAGTGATCAGATGCGCCGTTACCGCACAGCCTTCACTCGGGAGCAGATAGCGAGGCTGGAGAAGGAATTCTATCGGGAGAATTATGTATCACGGCCGCGGAGATGCGAGCTGGCAGCCGCCCTAAACCTGCCGGAAACCACCATTAAGGTATGTATGGGTGACTGGGTGGGGAAGCGCAGACTCAGGAAAATAAATACCAACTGCCTATTCTATTCCCTCAGCCGAGCCAGGCATATGGACCTGGAACCTTCCTGCCATGTGTCCGCTCAGAGTGGAGCGTGGCCAGTCACGCAGGCTGATTGATCTACTCTCCCGGGCAGCGAGTGCTTCCTACTGCCATGCAGATGAGCGCCCCTCCCCCGCCCATTCTGAGCCAGAGAGGATGGGGTCAAGTTGGCCTTCTGGTTGACCAGAGTCTTTGGGGGTGTTTGAAGTCCAGGAAGGACCTTCAGCTATGGGGGCGACAAAAAAGGGTATCAAAAGAAAGGGGCTGAAAGGGTATTCATTTCTGGGAGCCACTGCCTGACCCCTCTGACCGACCAGTTTTCTTGTGCCCCCACTACTTACTGCCTCCCCTGGGTTCAGGCACACCTCCCCGTCAGAAAGAATGGCAGGGTGGAAGTCACCCCTTGAATCTCTCAAGGGAGGGATTTGTCCTCCAGATGGTGACGGGGAACCCCGCCTGCCTGCTCTCCCCTTGTTCTGGGCAGGCTCGCCTGCAGCAGGGTAGGACTTCCGAGCTCCGGCAGCTGGGTCAGGACGGGCAGCCGCTCACGCTCCGCTCCTCCCGCAGGTGTGGTTCCAGAACCGGCGCATGAAAGACAAGCGGCAGCGGCTGGCCATGACATGGCCGCACCCTGCGGACCCGGCCTTCTATACCTACATGATGAGCCACGCGGCGGCCGCGGGCGGCCTGCCCTACCCCTTTCCGTCCCACCTGCCGCTGCCCTACTACTCGCCCGTGGGCCTGGGCGCCGCGTCCGCCTCGGCCGCTGCCTCGCCCTTCAGCGGCCCGCTGCGCCCGCTCGACACGTTCCGCGTGCTGTCGCAGCCCTACCCGCGGCCAGAACTGCTGTGCGCCTTCCGCCACCCGCCGCTCTACCCGGGCCCGGCGCACGGACTGGGCGCCTCGGCTGGCGGCCCTTGCTCCTGTCTCGCCTGCCACAGCGGCCCGGCCAACGGGCTGGCGCCCCGGGCCACGGCCGCTGCCGCCTCGGACTTCACCTGTGCCTCCACCTCCCGCTCGGACTCCTTTCTCACCTTCGCGCCCTCTGTGCTCAGCAAGGCCTCCTCGGTGGCACTGGACCAGAGGGAGGAGGTGCCCCTCACCAGATAAGGGGCCGCCCGCGGGCTACCGGCTCCAGGACGCCCGTGGGGGCTCCCCGGGGACTCAGCCAGCGCCCCCTCCCCAACCCCAGAACACCGAGGGATAAGAGAGGGTCGCAAAGAACCAGAGAGATCACCAAGATCGGGGCGCCCGCAAGCGGCTGTCTTTGGGGAGTAGGAGTGGGGATAGGGGAAGCCGCCGAAGCCATGAACTTCCTTCGAGGCAGCCCATTGGACCCCTCCCCTCTTTGCCCATCGGACTGGGGTTGAGGCCAGAGATCCAAAACTAAATAAAAGTTAGCCACAACTACCAAGATCCAGTTCCTTAGCCTTTTACCTGCCCCCCACTCCATACCCCTTGATTACCAGGGACCCCTCCTTCCTGCCAATGCCAAGCCCACGCACTGGAGAGGGAAATTGCTGTCTCCTAACAAAATGCTGTGTATGCAGAGCAAGTAGAGATTAATCTTTGCCAGCTTCCCCAAGGCATGGCAAGGGGTTCGGGGATGGCAACCCAGCCATCTAGGGGAAATGATTTACTACCACGGAGAATCCTGCCACTCAGCACGAACTGGGGGGGTCTCTTCAGCCTTCTGCCAGCCAGTCTCAGTTACCCAGCGGTGGCTTCTAGCTGACCAGCACCTGATCTGCCTCTCCTTCCTCCCAGCTAGGGGACACCCCCCCCCATTTTGCAACCTCACCCCCCATCCTCACACACTTTATGTTTGATGTTGGCAGGGAAGCTGCCGCCAGGATCCCTGGGCAGCTTGTGGGAGGCCTGGCCTCTTCTTCCAGAGCCCAATGGCACACCCTGATTAGCAAGTGATATGCGTGTGAGGAAGGTTTTTGAATGTTGAATGTATAATAATCATCACCATGCGCCTGGCCACCAAGTGAGCTGGAGGGGAGCTGTTAACAAGGCTCCCAGGGAAGAGCTGAGGGAGTGGGGACCTCACCTCCCTCCCTCGCTGTCAGGAAGCAAATTAGACATCCTTTGCCCAGTCACTTTCATGTCGCCAGAAGCTTTGGGGCTTTTCTCGTTGCATTTGGCATTTTAACATTCTTCCTCTCCTTTTTTCCCCCCTCCTCTTCCTGAAGATACCACTGGCTGGGATTGACTGTCATGTCTCTCCACTGAGAGACTTCTGCCCCTTTGGGGGTACTCTTTCATCAGAATTTGAGGGCCATTCCCAAACCCTCACACCCACACTCATCCTGGCAGCCTTTTTTTCCCCCTTCTGTTTTGTTTTGTTTTTGCAGGATAATTGTACTCTCCCCCTCCCTCCACAGTGCTAGCCCCCCACCCCCAGGGGGTGGAAGTGCTGCTTCCTTCTTACGTAGGGAATGAATTTGGTTTGGTTTGATTATCCTTGGAAGCCCAAAGAACTTGCTGTTACGATTTTGTTAACCGTATTGCAATAAAAGCTGGACATGATTCTCACCTCCATTCTTTCACTTTTTTTTTTTTTTGGCCAATAAGCAGCACCTTGGATCTTTTAAAAATAGTTCATGAAGTCACCATGGGCTTGGGGTATGGAAAAAAGCTGAACCCATAGAGACTCTTCTTGACCTTCCTGTTGGGTACTGGCCCTCTCCAAATTGATAGAGGGAAGAGGTGGAGAAGCTGGAGGGTATCCAGTGGCTTTGGGAAGGGAGTGTTTCCTTATGGAATTGTCTGGTCCAGCGTCTGATGGCAGAATGGTCTGGACTTACACTCAGTCTCTCCAGTTCTTAAAAGGCATGGGTCTTTTGGTAGCCTGACTTAACTCCAACCCAACGTGGAGGCTAGCGGGGCAGTGCTGGTGCTGGTGTTGATTCCTGCTACTTCTGAAAGCCAATCTAGTCTTTGGCTGGCAGGTGAGGGAGGAGAGGGAAGAACTCTTAAAATGGAAGGAGAGCATCTGAAGTTCAGGCTGAAGGCTCATACCCAGGGCGGAGTCCCTTTGCAGCCAGGCGGCATAAATCCTGGTGCCCAGTTTTCCTGAGTCTCCTCCCAGCCCCACCAGCCCTGCACAGCTCCCTTTACCTCTGCGAAGCTCCTGGGTGCCAAACCCAGGCAAATTTCTTGGTTGTTCGGTGTCAGGTCGAGATTGCTTGCGACAGGTAAATGGGCTGCGGGTTGCCGTAATGCCAGGCGTATTTTCAGTTAATAGGGAGGGAAAATGAGGTGTCTGCAGCGATATTGGAAAGTACAAGATCGATGATCCGGCCTCCTGTCCAATCAGCTGCCTTTAATTGACTGTATTTTCTGGGTAATTGAGCCTCTCTTCCTCCAAATTGAAGTGGAAGATATAACAATACATCTTGCCAGGAGGAATTACTCATTACTTCATAATGAAATTTCCCTTTTGCCAAGGTTTGCGATTTGGCGCCAGGCGTCACCTCCACTCGCCCCCTGCAAGAAAACACTCTCTGGTCAAGCCATTTTAGTGGCTTGTGTGCATGCATGAGAGATGATCACGAAGAAGGCATCCGCTGTGCTCCTCTTCCAAACTCTTCATTTGGGAAACTAACCGGTGAGACCAGCCAACAGGGCTTGATGTGGTGATGCTTTTGTTTTTAAAAGGTCCTCAGATCACCCCCACTCAGCCTGACCCCATATTGTGCCATTTAGCAGGTGGACAAGGGGAGACTTCCTTCTGAGCAGCTATAAACCCTCGAAGAACTCTGGGATTCTACTTTCCTTCCTTCTTCCACTCTTGGTGGGAAAGTGGTCCACGGGGGTGGGGGGCACTCCCCCACCCCCAAGTTTGACACCTCATTTCTAACTCACTTTCCCACAGTTCCTTAGCTTACCGTTTCCGGGGTGACCAGAGATGTGGTCTGCTGGCTCCCCTAGCCACCTGAACCAGCTCTGTAGGACCCACCGCCCTGCAGCCCAAGAGCGTGCCTGGCCCGAGTCGTCGCCAGCTTGTTAGCGTGTGATTGATTGCCTTATTAAAGCGTGTTCTTGTAAGTGTGACCAAACTGATTGCATTGCATATGTTTGGGATAATGTTCATTTTAAACAACAGGATAAAGAGGATGAGCTCGGCAGAGCATCCGAAGACTAAATGATTCTGGCCAGCAGCTCCCTAACTCTGGCATTAAATTGCCCAGTTATATAGCAAATCATTCGGTTCCTCCACCCTGTCCCTGTCATCTTTTTTTCCTGGCTTGCAATTTGATCAAGTCATCTGTCCCACAAATGTTTTCTCTAGTGACTACCAAGCCTTCCCTTTCTGGGCCTGAACAGCCCATCCCTGAGTCCCCTACCTTTCAGTCAACCCCTAGAAGAAGATGCGGTTCTGAATGCACCTTCTCATGTGGGCCTTCTGGGGGACACGGCTCTAGAGGGGAACCCCAACAGGAGCTTCCTGTTGTCCCCAGAAGAAGCAATTATGCTGCAAGCCCCTCCAAACCCCTTTTGGAAAGTTGAGAAGATTCTTTTGTCCCCAGACTTCTCCCGCTCGGCTGCTTCCATTATTCCCTGACTGAGGAGACACCCGCCACCATATGTCGGTGGTGGGGAGAGCGTGGGTGTCACGGGGGACAGTTGCCGAGAGAGATGGCCAGACGGATGGCACTCTTTCTGAGTGGGATGAGTTTGCTTTCTCAGCATCCTCTCTGTACACTGTCACTCCTAGTGGGAGATGGAGGAGGGGGAGGAGCCAGGAATCACCAGGCAGGAGAGGCGGACGTTTGGAAGGGCAAAAATTGCAGTTTGCTTTGGATTATTCTCACCTCCACCCTTCTTTGTGGTGAAATTCCCTGGCTATGTAGGTTTCCTTTGGAAACAGACAAATCCTCAGCTAACTCCATCCACTTCAGTCATTTGCACAGGAGGCAAGACTGATGGCCTGATTGAACTTCCTTTGGGATCAACTGGAATTAGGATATGTTCCAAATAAGGAGGGCCATCAGAACAAATCAGACAGGATGCCCCTCTTCGGAGTGTCATTTGAAAATGCAGCCTCACAGATTCGTTTGCAAGACGGGGCTGAAATGTGTCTAGATACATGACTTGGTCCAAAGGCCACATCTCTTCCTTCCCTGAGCTCTTCCCGGGGTTCTGTAGGGACAGGAACACCAGACTACCCCAGAATGCAACCAAGGTTCAGCTTACTGTTTGTGCCAGGTTGGGACCCCAGGAATGGTGACCCTAAGTGGGGGTAGGAAAAAACCCCAGCTCAACCAAAAAATGCATATTAACAGTATACAAAGCAAACAGAAATATCAAGTCCTTTCCAAAATTGCCTTCTCAGCAAGTAAGTATGTGTGATATTCTGAGCAGGAGCAGGAGGGAGAGAAAGATGGCCACTTAAAAAGTAACATGAAAGCATTAAGTAATTATTTAAAACAAGGCTGTTTAGAAAAATATTTGTATTTATTGCAGCTGCTCAATTGGCCTCGTTAAAGTCGGCAAGCATTTAAATCGTGTTACAATCTCATTTAAATCCCTCTCCGTTCCAGCAGGCTGAAGAGCTTGAATAGACCAATCACTTCATAATGATGATGAATGAGAAATTAATTCAGATACAAGCAAGACAATTTAGGCCTTCATCTGTTTAAATAGCCTTCCAATATTATTCGCGATCGCGGGTCACAGATTGAATCAATTGTCCAATCTTGTGAAAGTCATATCCTTGCATCTTCATCGAGATTATTTATAGCGCAGTGAAGGCTGCTGAAAGGTATACGCTGTTAACAGGGACAATTACTTAAAGGGAAGCGTTTATAAAATGGAAAACAAATGCCCGGCTTGGTAACAAATGGGATCAAAAGCAGCCATTCCAATCTGGCTGGCTCTGGCGGGATGAGGCAGCGCTCCAGGGGACTGGCCTCGGCTCTCTTACCGCGGAGGTGGGGCCCGGCCTGCGGGCGCGTCCGGCCCGATAGTGCCAGTTTCTCCCACCGCGAATCGCAGCAGAGCCTCCGCCCTTTGGCCTGGGCTCCAGAGTGACGGGCCAGACTCCTACCTGGCCCGCGCAGCCGCTGTGGCCCTGTCCGTCCCAGTGGTTCTCAGGTCTCAGCTCAGCCAGCCGCGGCACCCCTTGGGCCGCCCCGGAGAGGCGGCGCGCTGGGGCCCTAGCTGTCCAGGTCCTGGGGCCAGGCGGAGTGCACCAGCGCTGGTGGCTCCTGATCCTTCTCTCGAAGCCCTCCACAGGGAAAGCGTCCACAAATCCACAGGGCTCCTTGACCCCGCCAACTGGAGAGACTAGGTTGAAATGACAGTCCTCCAGATGCCACCAAGCGAGTGGCTCTCCAAGGACGAGGTGGGTGGGGGCGGATCAAGGGGGCGCCCACCAGTCGCTTGTGGGGGGCACAGGACGCTCCTCATTCTCTCGGGGACCTTACGGGACCCGGTTCCTTACCCAGCTCTTCCCCTGCACTCTGCCTGCCCCCTCCCACGTGTCCTGCAGTCATCCCTTCCAGGGAAGGGTCCACAGGCGGCCCCGAAACAGGGGCCCTGATTTCCAGGCGACAGGTGCCTCCTTGAGCTGACTGCTCCAGAGCTATGCGCTGGGGAGATGGACAGGCTGTGGCCGCAGGGGCTTCAAGGTGCGTTTGGGGATAACTGTGCGTGCCGCGTCTACACTGGATGTTTGTGCGCGAGTCCCTGGGAAAGGAACTAGACGCCACTGTTTCGGGAGACAAGTGAGGGGGTGTCTAGGAACAGAGACGCAAGAAAAATCGTTCCGTGGGCTGAGCCTGGAGAAGGGAGCGGAGAGCGGGAGGCTCACAGGCGACGCCGAGGTGCAAGGGCTCCACGTGGTACACACAGCGCAGCACACACGCTCTTTCGGTCGGAGTCCGGGGTAGGGGTGGGGGTGGGGGTATAAGTAGGGGTTTCTGCTTCCTCTAGTTCTGTGTTTGAAACAAAAGCTCAGCTAACGGAGTCCTGGCGCTCTGAGGACCCACTCCCGGGAGCGACTTTGATGTATCGCTGTCCAATTAGTGCCTTTAATTGGTGTCCTCCGGGACGGGCAGACCCGAAGCTGGGACACAGCCTTCTCTCGCCTCTTCTGCACACTGGAAAGGTAAAATTTATAACGCACTGCCGCAACCCCCTGGGAGAGCGAGGGAGGAAGGCAGGCAGGGAGGGAAGGGAGAGGTGAAACTCCTGTTCTACTCGCAGACGGCGGACCCTCCAGCCACAGGGGTCTGAGGGAAGGGCCCAGACCACCCGGCTTCTACTCAGTTTCCTTGCTCTTGAGCCTGGCAGGAGATTTCAGGGCAGCAGAGGGGAGGAGGATTATGAATTTGCTCTCCCAAAGGCCAAGGGAGCATGCATTGTCTGCAGAAGCCCACCCCATGTGGCCTCCTCTCTCGTTAATAATGGCTGTTTGTTAACAAGGATGCGGAGGTTAAATAATCCGGGTGGAAGATTAAACACGCCTCATCAAGGCCCTGGGAGGAGCGGGAGCGAGCAGCGCCCAGATCTGCTCGGGAGCCTCCCGGGCTCCGCTCATTCGCTGGAGCCTGGAGGAAGATGGGCAGAAACAGCCAGCCTGGAGTCCTGGGTGAGAGGAGGAGGGGAGGCCCAGGCCCTCTACAAGGCCTTCCCTCATACAGTCTGCACAGGCCAGCCCACTTGGGTGTTCCCTAGAAGATGGATACAGGAGTCATCACCAGGGAGGGCATGCAGTCCACAGGGGTCCAGAATCCAGAATCTCTCTTCCTGGAGAAGAGCTGTCAAAGTCGGACCTCGGGGAAGTATGGGGGCTTTGTACCCACATGTAAATACCATTGGCCTGGAAGACGGAAGATGTGGCTTCTAGCCTGGCACTTAAATAGTTGTGTATTCCGTACCACCCACCATGTCCTCTGAGGGACATTTTCCCACTGGATAAGGTGGAGGAGAGGCGGGGCTTGGTGTCCTTGAGGTTATTCCTTCTCTCCTTCTTCCCCCCTCCCAGAGGTAGGGCACCGAGCACCTTATGAGGAGCTTGCTTCCGCCCATCCTGGCTTGGAAGACCTTAGGTAGTTCAAGTTTGAGGACTCACTCTGCACTGATCATTATGCCCGGCCAATCTTTGAACCATGCGGGCAGAGTGGTATTTTCCTCGGTGAGTCATCCCCAAATAGAATAGTTTGTAAAGGAAGACTAGGGAGAAAGAACTTGAGGGAGAGAATAGAATACAATGTGTGTGCGGTAAAAACACCGCTACCACTTTTATCTGAAGAAACTGATGAAAGAAGTATGAAACTTAAGATGGCAAAGAAGCTAGACTAAATAATACCCGAGAAGCAGTTGCTTGACAAGAGTTTTTGCAGGGAAACAGGAGATAGTCTCTCTCTTCGAGTCCTGCTGACGTGAACACAAGATAAAAGATCCCAGAATTTGACTAATAGGCTCCCAAAGTATGCATTGCATATTACCAAGTTCCTATTGATATCTTGTTTCAGCAGTTGGGATTTTATTCCGTGTCAAACTCCCAGCACATGGCCCTTTCTGACTCTATCAAACACAGAAGTCAGACTCTAGGCTGGTCTTCTTCACAGTTCTGGGTGATGATGGACATCTGTGCTCAAGAAAGGCGGAGAGCCAGTGTTCTATTAAATCAGCAGTGAATGTGGCGCCTCTATTCCTCTGTCCTCACCTGAAAAACCCAGTATCTAGTGTTGTGGCACTGGGCAATAGGTTGAACAGCTAACATTTAGTCAGTATATGCTAAATGCCATTCAGTGGTCTGCCCTTAACATATATTAGCTCATACAATTCTCACAACCCCATGAAGTGAATTATAGTGTAGTTCTCCTTTTAGAGATGGGGACGCTGAAGCACAGAGGGCTGGTAACCTGCCCTCCCCCCAGCTCCTAGATCCATCTGAGCCCAAGACTCTCACTTAGAGGCACTGCAGGAAAGCTGCCCTTTAAGTGTAACACGGTGGCTAAAGGTGACTAAGAAGTGTGTTTCTGTATGGGCTGCTAATAGAGGAAATTGGACTGAAAATAAGGACAAGTAGCCCAGCAAGCAGGTCCCCTATCTCTATTTTTAGAGAACACCACTCTGCCTTCTAGTGTGGGCTTTCACTTCCTTCGGTGGACATCCAATGAGCAGTTTAGTCCCACGAACGAATCAATGTAGCACCTACTACATCTATGGACACAGTGGGTGCAACAATGGGCTGAAATGTAACAACGATCACGAGGATGGCACAAGACTGGGCAGTGTTTCATTTGATTCTACAGGGCTCCTAGGAGTTAGAACCAATCCCATGGCAATGCCAACATATGTTGCCAACACCATACTCGAGCTCGCCTAATATCTATGTATGTTCTCCACGTTCAGGTTGGTGCTGATGTGGTTTTGCTTGGTTGTGCTTGAAGATAACTCACTAGTGAGGCTGGCTGTGAAGATAGTTTTTCATCTCTCTAATCCTTTTCTGGAGAATTCTATACTCTTTGAGATACAGCATATCAAAATGATAGCTTGGGCATCCTCGGGGGACTCAAATCCTTTTCCTTTTAAATGTCCCTTGGGTTTTAGTGACAGTAAGAAGTCTGAAGGGGCAGGACCAGGGCTGTGGGGTGGATGTGGCAACATTGCTGTAACTTTTGCCTTATTGTTTTGGGGGGATAGAGCATTTGTTCCAGCTCACATTCCAGGGGAAGGGACTGCTCAGGACATCAAAATGAGGAAGCAGAGGTCTTTGAGAATCATCTGAGAGGCTGCTGATCACAGCCTTGATTTCCTTGGCTTGTTTTGTGGTTTCAATGATGTCATATGTGTAAGAACTTAGGACAACGCCTATTTACCCTGATGAAAAGAATCATTCCTCTGGTCCAATGAGTACTCATCTCTTCATTGACACTCCTTTTCCCCCATGACTCTCTTCCTTGCAAAGCTGTGTGAAAGACAGTCGAAGGAGCACAGCAGAGCCATTGCTGCGAGAAAAGAAGGAGAGGAAGCAGAATAGGGATTAGGGGGAAAGATTTTTAAAACCCAACCCACAGCCTAGCGTGTCTAGATAAGAGGTAAAGGAGATGATTCTTGTCAGGTTCCGTGCTTTCAAGGAGCTATTTCTCCACATCAGGTGATGACTATTTGCACTCTTCTATTTATAATCATACTCTCTGACATTTGTTTAGTGGCTTTATACATTTTAATTAAGCATTAACATATACATTATCATATTTAATTTCCCCTATTGTCCTGGAAGACCTAAAAGAGATGTACTTCCATATTAAAAATGAGGACAAAAGCCAAGAACATTGGAGTCCATCAAGAACTGAAATCCAGTTTGACTTCATGCCACATCACCGGTGATTTCTGTTAAATCTTGCTGCCTTGGTTTTTCAACTTCTCTGTACCATGAAGTTATAGCTTGTGAGAACAATGCAAAACGATATGGCCCTAGGGTCCACGTGTCATTGTCAGAATCTAGGTTTCGGGGTCCCAGGCCTGCCAGATTTGAGTTGGTAAAATCAACTAGGCTAAAAGCTGACTCCACTTTGAGCAGCTGAGAAGTCCAGTCACAGCATCCCAAGTGACTCGATTCTGATTCTAAGCTTATGTCTCAGATGACCATCAGGAAGACAAAGCCCAGCAGCAAAAGACCCAGAAGTTGAAAGCGTGTTTTCGCCCAGCAGTCGAAGGTAAAAGAGGTTCAGGTTAGGCTTGTAATTCTAGAGAGAGAGGCTGGAGAACCAGGCAGGGAAACATGATTGAGGCTTAATTGCCCCTATGCTATCCTCCCTTTCCTCCTAGTAAAATAGCATCTGTCTCAGCTGGACAAATGATAGCCTATAACGAAGGCTACATTTCCTAGCCAGCTAAATGTGGGCTCATGACTAAGTCTTAGCCTGTTGAATGTAAGTAGACCTAGTTAAGTAGGATTTTCCAGAAGCATCTTTTATTTTATTTATTTATTTATTTATTTTTGGCATCATTGCCCTCAGGTAGTAGGAGTAGGAGGCCCAGCCTTTGCTCCGTGGAGCTGGAATGGAACCTCCATCCCAGTGGGCCGCAGTCCCGCGCACAACCACTACGCCACCGGGGCTCAGCCCTCAAAAGCATCTTTGAAAGGAAGGACATGTCCCCTTCTTCATTGCCTTCTGGTTGAAAGTTGACTTAATAATGGGACTCAAGATGTTGACCTTGGTTTCACGGAACATCTTGGTCAGCTGGCTTAGCCTAAGTTCTCAAGGCAAATAGCAACTGGGGTTTTAAGAGTTATCAAGTGGCAATTTAAGATATAATGATTGTTCTCGCCTCATTTGGAACAGAGCTTGAGGGAAATCAGAGTCAATGAAAAAAAAATCAAGTCCATAAGACTATGTGGTAATTACATAATCTGGTGCTGATTTGAGGATTGAGAGTGAAAGAATGGAGTCTAGCTTGTCAATCAGGTGATAGCCAATGAGGCCCCTGTGTGGGCATGGCCTTCTCTTGAGGATTCTGGGAATTCTGAAATTCCTCCCTGGAGGCCAGAAACACTCTTTCCTTCTGCTTACTCCCTGCGAGACATCCCTGTGGAGAAGATACATGGAGAGAGACTGATGGAGTCAGATCTCTGGAGCCAGAGAAACCACATGCCAGTGTGTGACCCCTGCCAGTGCTAAGATGTTTACAATGCCACTGGATCCACAAGACTCCCCCACCCACTGGCCTATGATATTCCTGCATTTGGTGTCATTGCATGTGGTTTGCAAATTTGAAAAGGACTGTATAGGCTGATATTGGACATATGGGCTAATATCAGCCCTGTGGATTTGATCTGAATTGGGCTGAATTGGGCAATATTCAACTGCTCTTATATATAAAGTTCTTTCTTATACACATATGAGTGTCCATGAATGTGTTTCTCTAGTCTACTTAGACTGACACAGACTGAAAATCCACACGAACCATGATCTTATCCAGTCTGGGATGAGAAGAACTTAAAGGTGTCTGACTACTACTTCCAACCTTTCTGACCAGGGACACATTCGAAGGCCCCCAATGGAAAGGATGATCAATGTAGAACAAAACTCACATTCTTGAAAAAAGGCCTGATTTCCTTAAGACCTAAAGGAACCCTTAAGACTATTGCCTTAAGTTCAAAGATACTCTTTAAACTTAGAGATGAAGCCACTCTCAGTCATCATTTTTCCTTCAGATAGTAGAATGGCTTATTAACTCAGCAACTTTATAAACTGAGAGTATTGTGATTCTTTAAATAATAAGCCCATTTAGTCCAAGTGGTCAGTTTTTACATTAAAACCAAGATGAGATGTGAAGGACAGGGAGGCTGGATTAATGGGAACGAATTGAAATAATAAGAATTCTGGCGTGGCTGAGCCCTGGTGGCATAGTGGTTGTGCGCGGGACTGCGGCCCACTGGGTTGGAGGTTTAATTCCAGCTCCCAGGAGCAAAGGCTGGGCCTCCTACTCCCACCACCTGAGGGCAGTGATGCCTATAAAAAAATAAAAAAATAAAAAAGAAGAATGCTGGCGCACTTTGAAAAATGTAACCAGAAATAAAAAGAAAAAATGGACACATTTTTTTAAAGAAGGAAAAGAGAAAAAGAGCACAGTCAAAGCTTAAAAATCCCTCCAGGGGCTGAGCCCCGGTGGCATAAGTGGTTGAGTGCGGAACTGCGGCCTCCGGGCTTGACGGTTCAAATCCAGCGGCTGCTCTCAGGAGCAGCACTGGGTAGTGCCCACAACCACCCGAGGCAGTGATGCCCACCAAACAAACAAACAAACAAAAAAAACCCCTCCAGACTCCTTACCCTTCAGACCTACACTCTGACTGTAGTGGTTGTTCAAAAGGGAAAAGGACAATTGAAACTAACAAGTTATTTTGTAACACACAAGCTAGTTAAAACAAAAGTAACAACAAAAAAAGAAAAGAAAAAAAAATTTTAGATCATTTTATTGAGGGTTCTTGCAACTCTAATCACAATCCATCCATCCATCTATCCATCCATTATGTCAAGCACTTTTCCACATTTGTTGCCATGAAGAAAAGAAAAATTTAAGGGCTGAGCCCCGGTGGCGTAGTGGTTGTGCGCGCGACTGTGGCCCACTGGGATGGAGGTTCAATTCTAGCAGTGGGGCTGGGCCCCCTACTCCCACCACCGGAGAGCAGTGATGCTCAAAAAAAAAAAAAATCAAAAAAAAGAAAAGAAAAAAAAGAAAAATTTAAGCAGTATCATGGAACAACTGGTATTCCTGATGAAAAAAAAAATTAAAAAAAGAAAGAAAATTAAAAAATTATTAGATGGGAACCTAAAATGTTGCATCAACTTAGCCTAAAGTACAATTTTAAAAGGTTATTGTGGATCATGATGAGGAAGACATGTGTGGAGAAGAGAGAAAAAGATCGAAGGAAACTGGGACTTTGGCACTGAAGTTTTGCTTTATCCTGAAGGGTCCATCTTTGGATTTTTTTTTTTTTTTAGTAACATGGTAAAGAAACAAATTCCTGTCTTACTTAAATCACTCTCATTTTGAATTTTCTGGAGTAGATGTGATTCTTTTTTTTTAGGCATCACTGCCCTCAGGTGTAGGAGTAGGAGGGTAGATGTGATTCTTATGGAGCTTATGATTAAAGAGATGATAAGAATAAAGTATTTCAACACTAATCATAATCCCTATCAAGCCCCTGGGTTGAAACCCAAAGAAAACCCAAACCAACCACACAAACCCCAACCCAGTAACCATCAAGTCATTCTAGCTCCTGACAACCATAGGTGCAACCAGAGCAGAACTGTGCCCCAAGGTTTTCCAGGGCTGATCTCTAGTAATTATCCTGGCACATTGGAACTGTGGCTATTGACGTTCCCGACGACGCCCACTCACGAACTCCCCATGGAGTGAAGTGATACTCGATTCCAAACCCCACATTCTTTGAGCTGTAGGGAGGCAGAAATGCATGTGCTATATGTGGAGATTTACCGCAAGATCGGGACCATGCCACAGAATCGGGGGAGACTGGTCGTGGTGGTTTTAGCCACGGAATGTTCCATCTTGCAGCATATTGGAATATGGCTAAGCCAGTTGGATCTGAATCATATAAGTTGTGGGACGAATGTCTGATGAACAGAGACCCACTGGGAAGGGAAAGCAGACGAATGACCTGATTTCTGTCGGTACTTCACGGAAAGTGAAGTCTGTAGGTGGGTGCACTCTGGTGGCTTGCTTGCTGCTGTGCTGCTGAAAGCTCTGTCACTGTCTTTCAAATAGTAGCACAGTCACCGTGGAGGACACGTGTCAGTGGAACTTCTAGATTAAAACTAAGGAAGAAGGAAGGGCCGGTCCACTTGTGGAAAAATGAGCCCCTGCAAGCCTTAGGAATGAATAGCAGTGAAACACTGTCTGCCACAGGGCCAGAAGATGAGCTCCTGGGCTGGAAGGCACTTGATTTAAGACTAGGGAAGAACTGATTCCTTACAGTCGAGACCATTTCAAGGGTGTAGATGGAGCAGAACTTTCAGGTCCTTCCTTTACTGATGAGATACAACTGAGAAGAAACAGCTGCAGACATCCATTGATGATCTGCAGGTGGCCTGTCGAAGTGTGAGTCGAGGGAAATTGGACATCACAAAAATTGAAGTGGAACACTGACAACGGATAGCTTCAGCATTAGTGAGCTAAGATGGACTGGTATTAGTCATTTTGAGTCAAATAATCATATAGTTTACTGTGCTGGATGACAAATTGAAAATCTACCCTGAGATATAATGCTGTCTATGATAAGATGATATCCATACACATACAAGGAAGACTGGCTACTGTGACTGCTATTTTTAATTTACATACCGACCTCTAAAGCCAATAATGAAAAAACCTGAAGAATTCTATCTCCATTCTGAAATTGACCAAATGTGCAATTAATATGCACTGGTTAATACTGTGATTGGAATGTGAAAGTTAAAATCAAAGAGTTGGAAAATAGGAACTTTGTGATAAAAGTGAGACTAGCAATCCCACAGTAGGATTTTGCAAGATCAATGGTTTATTCATTACAAATATCTTTTTCAATAACAAAAAGTAGTCATTTTTACATGTGGTGTCTCCAGATGTATTACAGAGGAATTACATCGATTGCTTTGGTGGAAAGTGATTATGGAAAAGCTCAATATCATCAGTCAAAACCAAGCCAGGGACTGACTGTGAAACAATCAATTGTTCACATGCAAGTTAAAATTAATGCTGAACAGAATAAAAATAAGTCCCTCAGAGACAAGTGCGACCTTAAGTAGATCCCATCTGAATTTAGAGACCTCCTCAAGCACAGATTTGATGCATTTGAATGTGAATGATCAAAGACCAAGTGAACGGTGAGATAACACCAGGAACATCACCTATGGAAGACATCAAAATATCACTAAGAAAGCAGGAAAGAACAAAAAGACCAAAATGCATGTCAGAAGAGACTGTGAAAATCATCTTGAACATGGCTCAAGCAACTAGAAGAAATGAAGTAAAAAATCAGAACAGAAAATTTCAAAAGACATTTTGAGAAGTCCAATGAACTTCTATAACGAAAATGAAATGTGCAAAGACTGGGTGTTCAAAACCCAAAGAGAAGAATTCACTCATCATTTCTCAAACTGAAAAACATAAGAAAAAAAATCAAGCCTCAAGTTGAAATATTGAAAGATTCTATGGCTATAATATTGGATAATACAGGCATCATCAAAAGAGGACAGAAGGAACACATAAAGCCACAATTCAAGAACTGGACATTCAACCATTTCAGGAGGTAGCATATGATAAGGACTAAAGTCCTCAGGAAGTGCTGATGGAAACTAGGTTCTAGGAATTGATGGGACACTAATTGAAATTTTTTGCCAAGCTGATGCTGCACTAGAAACACTCACTTGCTCTGACAAGAAACTTAGAAGACTCCTACCTGGGGAATTGATTGACAGAGACTTATATTTGTGTATATGCCAAAGGACATCAGTTCTACAGAAAGCAGAAAATTTTGAACAAGAACAATATCAATATCACCAAGTAAAATTTTGCTGAAAACACTTCAAAAGTGGTTACAGCAGGAACTGCAAAAAACTAAAAAGAGAATTCAGACGAGAAAGTGAAGCAAAGGGTATCATTGCTGACATCAGATAAATCTTGGCTGGAAACAAGACTGTGGATCAAAACAAACCATGGATAACATTGAGAAGAACTTCACTATGTAAATGGGAACTGTACATAGATAAAGAAGAGCTGTTTGGAAAGATCAAGAGATTACTGAATGGTTTACAATCAGGTCAGGTGTGTTTCAGGGTTGTATCTTTTCAGTCTGTGTGCTGAGGAGATAACCTGTGAAGCTGGACTACTCTGAGCGTAGACTCAGTATTGAACAGGAAAAACAACAATAACAACAACCTGTGACAGATATACAGAGGACACAACCTTGTTTGTTGAAAACAAGGGTTGTGTAAGAAACTCTTTGATAAAGATCAAAACTGTAGTCTTCATATGGATTTCAAATCAGTGTAAAGAGGACCAAAATTCTCACAACTGGATCAATAGATAATACCATGATAAACTGAAGAAAGATTGAAATCAAAGAAAGAAATCAATGATTTCTTTGATTTCTTTTTACTCAGAACCCCAACCAGAATTCTCGGGAGCAGCATTCAATAAATCAAATGATTCATCGCATTGTGCAAATATACTGTACATGAAATTTTTTAAGCATTAAAGGGCAGAAATGTGCCTTTGAGGACTAAAGATGAGCCCACCCAAGCAATGTGTTTTAGGTTAGGGTCTCTCTAGAACTCTCTAGAGATGTTACTGTTAACTAGAGATAGATGTAGAGATGGATATATGAGAATACAGATATCCGGGAAATGACTCACACCATTGTAGAAGTAAGCAAGTCCAAGCCTGGGCAGGTTGTTAGGCTGGAGGTGTTGGACGCACAGAACTTCAAGGGCTGATGAACACAAGGGTGGAGGAAGACCAAAGGCTGGTGGCTGCACAGGCAAATTAATCCAAGGACAGCAGGTGAGAGGTTAAGCTGATGTCAACACCAAGGAACGGCAGGCAATAGGGCAGGCCAATGACTGACTCAGTCCCCAAACAGAGATCCAGACTCACCAAAAAGCATGGTGTCTGCTTATGTGGGAAGCAAGCCCCACGCCAAGGAAACTTTCTTTCAGTGGTATGCATCAGGGCTGTGACCTGAGTCGAGGTGTTGTATTGCATCCTAATTTGCTTAAAATTGATGGGCTGCTCAAAGCAGATCCCATTTTGGAGGTGATTACATTGTATTAGATTATGTTTACGTATCAGACCACTGAAAATAATGGCCCAGCCAAGTTGACATAAAGCTTAAATATCACACCATGGTATTTCTACCTGTTTTTTTTTTTTTTTTGAGGGGAGGGGGGCGGGCATCAGCGCCTCTGGTGGTCGTGGGCGCTACCCAGTGCTGCTTCTGAGAGCCGCCGCTGCATTTGAACCACCAAGCCCTCGGGACGCAGTTCTGCAATCAACCACTTACGGCACAGGGGCTCAGCCCTCCACCTGTCTTACAGGCATGTGAAAGCTGGACAATGAATAAGGAAGAATGCTGAAGAATTGATGATTTGAATTATAGTGCTAAAGAAAAATATTGAAATTACCATTGACTGTCAGCCGAACAAACACATCTGTCTTGGAAGAAGTACCCCCAGAATGCTCCTTAGAAGGGAGGATGACCAGGGCAGTGATGCCAAAAAAAAAAAAAAAAGAAGGGGGGTGGATGGCACTTTGGACATGCTATTGAGCGACCAGTCTGTGGAAAAGGACATCACACTCAGGAAAAGTAGAACATCGATGAAGACGACTCTCAGGGCTGAGCCCCGGTGGTATAGTGGTTGTGCGCGGGACTGCGGCCCACGGGGATGGAGTTTCAATTCCAGCTCCACAGGAGCAAAGGCGGAACCTCCTACTCCCGCTACCACGGGGCCTCAGCCCAACTCTATGTTTTTTATAGTTGGAATATACTGAATCACTGCACTGTGATTTTTTCAGAACCCAGAATGAACCTCAAGATGACGTAGGCTAACTCCTGTACTTTCTAGGCCTTATCGCTTTGTCTGGGTAGATGGATCTTCTGGGGTTACAGTAGGTTTCAAGCAGACACAGGATGTTACATAGGAAATGTGCTACTTACATTCTCATTGTATTTTGATGGCAAGGCTAAGTGACCTCATGTGCCTTTTGTCTTTCACTTGGGTCACGTTAATAAGTTCAGATCCAAAGGTCAAAGGGGCATTTCTTAATGGCCTGGTTAAGACCTTGTCATGAGAAGTTGACATTTCAGGTTCTAAAACTCTAGGGCCAGACAATTGAAGGGAGTGAAAGGTGAGGGGCTGAGAAAAACAGAGCAGCCAGGCATATTTTCACCTAGATGTTACCCCATTCAACTGCTAGGGAAGGAAGTGCAAAGAAGGAGCCTATTGGCCTAGGTTGTGGCTCTGGGAGATAAGCTCACATGTCTAAAGGACAAAGAAAAGGTTTTCTATTCTTGTAAAGTGGTTCAGGGTCTGAAACCCACAGGGCAATTCTACCCAAAGGAGTCAGAATCAACTTGAAGGCTGTGAGTGAGTGAGGGCACATCGCTTGCTGTTTATCTACAGACTACAACTGGTCAGGGATCTCTGTAAATGACAGTTGTTTACGATCTCAGATAGGGTTTGGGAATGGCAGTGATGTTGGAAAAGTATGTGAAAAAGCAAGTCTGGTACCTCTAAAGAGAGACCCTTTCAAATTCTAAGAAAGCGCTTAAGTCAGCATTGTCGAAACAGTATCTGCTTCCGAACCATCATGATATCACTGTAAAGGAGCCAATCATTCCTACAGGGATTAAAAAAGGTTATTTTATTTTGCATTAAGTTGATTTAGTTCCATATATACATAATAATGCTTTTAAAAATACATTATTGTGGTCAGACTAGAAAAGAAAAAGTTCCCCTTTGACCCATTTTTAGGGTACACTAATTACATTCTATTCACATACTAATTACATTCTATTCATGTCATGCAGCCATCATCAGTGCTTTCAAATGATGACTTTTTTTTGGGGGGGAAGTGCATCACTGCTTTCCAGTGGTGGGAGTAGGAGGCCCAGCCCCACAGCTAGAATTGAACCTCCGTCCCAGGGGGCCGCAGTCCTGCACACAACCATTGCGCCACCAGGGCTCAGCCCCAAATGATGACTTTTTTTCATTGTTTTCTGACACAGTGGAGATACTGTGTTTAAAGTCGTCTTATCTCTGATGCCATAGCCTGAAACTTACACTTTCTTGCTTGTGTCAGACCCCGGGAGGTAAAAGAAAAAAACCAGGAAAGGGAAGGTTGACTATAATCTGAGAATCCCAGCAAATGACTCAAGTTACTTGAGTGGGCTTGTGGTAAACAGGAAGGTTCATTGGGGTCATGGATGCTCACGCAGAGTTTTGGGTCCTTGGTGAAATGTGCAAACATTCCTGGACACGGGGCAATGCCTTCAGGGAAAGCCGCTGCTCATGTTGAAGACTCGACCTCAGATTGGACACCCATCTAACAAATGAAAATGACTATTTTGTCCTGGTGAAAATCATACTCTTATTTTATTTGCAACATGGTTTTAGCAAGACATGACTTTAAAAAAAGTTTCCAACTGGTTTCCTTGTACTTCCCAGGCTGTGGAAGAACCAAGGGTTCACTGGATAGGCTTTTGGATAAGCCCACGTGCAAAGACCTTAGAAATGTCAATATCACATAATTATTTATATAATAGTGGACATTTCATAGGGTATGTTTGTATAGTACAACATTGCTTCTCTTTGGTTTTAGAGGATAAAGGGAGAGATTTTCTTACACAGACTCTGAGAACCTGAAATTATCTCATGTTTGGCTTGCTAGAGGCACTCAGCTCTTAATTCGATTTAAAGAGGCCATGTCTCTTCCCCTTCACATGGAATCATGAAATACACAAGGGGTCTGGCAGTGTCTTGAGGATGAAGTGAGAACAATTCATTCTCAAACTTTGGTTTATTGGTTTCTTAGTACACTAGTTTAATGGGTATGCTGATCTCGTGAAAGTGAAATATTAATCTTCTTCTAGTCTTGCTGGTCTTTGAGGACGATGTATCATTTCAGACTCTAAATTATAATGAGGATGTTTGTAAGAGTGCTAAATGGCTTTCAAACAGTTAGAGTTCAAGAGATAGTCTTCTCAAAAAAAAAAAGAGACAGTCTTCTTATTTCAAGGAATTTATAAGGATTGGTTGTAAACACAAAGGGTTGATATAAGTTGACTTCATTTTATACACTTAGTGGAAGTGTAAAAAAAGACTTTTTTTTTAAAGGGAAACATGCATTTTGAATCATACTTTCCTAAATAATTGTTAGTTTGGAATTATGTTCTTACAGAAACTAATTTGATCTAAAATATATTGGAAATTCAGTTTTACAATTCTACTATTCTGTAATTTCTAGGCTCAGATTCCATGCGTTGAATTTTTCTATCATCTCTTCAAGTACACTGGTTGAATAAACAACCAACTGACGTGATATTCGATTTGCTTTTGCAGCAATTCTCATTTATTTATTTACTTATTTTTATAGCAATTCTTACTGATGATTTTTGTTCATTGGAAGATTTGTGGCCTCTGAAACACTGTGGTCTTTGTGGGTCATTGCTCCAGAGAGCAATTTGAACTCTCCAGCTGGGCGAGTAGTATGAACACTTTTTGAAACAGCTAGGATTTAAGTAGATCCAGATTTATAACAAGTGTTATAATCGGTAATAAAAGAGGTAGCAGGCTGAGCCCTGGTGGCGCAGTGGTTGTGTACAGGACTGCGGCCCACAGGGTTGGCGGTTCAAATCCAACAGCAGCTCTCCAGGAGCAAGGCTGGGCTTCCTACTCCCACCAGGGCAGTGATGCCACACAAAGATAAATAAATAAAAAAATAAAAGAGGTAGCATGATGTTGTGAACAGCCTGTAGACTTTGAAACTAAGCAAGCCTAACTTCTAACCCCAATTTTTCATGTATTATCTGTGTGGAAATTAATTTCGTAAACATGAGTCTGGAGAAGACTAAGTATTACTTCTAATTTCAAATGGAGAGCAATGCTACCAACTCCCTTTCTTCTCTCCAAGGCTGAGAATTTAGTAACAAGTATTCCCTCACCTGAAGATAAAGTAGGAGCCTTTGAAGTGCAAATGATGCTAGCAGGGATTCTTCCTCTTGCAGGCTATGGTAAATAGAGGACTAAATATATGAATGGAAAATCATTTGGATTTTGGAAACATCAATATGTGAAGCATAGTTGGAGAATTTAGAAGCCCATATTGCAATAGACCATCCACTTGAGAAGAGACCACACCCACACAGAAGAAGCACAACAGCCAGCATGGCCACACGGTGGTGAAAGGTCTAGGCAATAGATATCAAATGGCGGGGCGGGGGGGGGGGGGATCACATATCAATGTGTGCACACACCCCCAAGGTGCCCACTGAGCACATGTGGGAGCATGAGTAAGAGTGGTGAAGAAAGCTGATGGTGCCCAGCTATCAAAAGATATAGGATCTGGGGTCTTAAAGGCTTCAGCATAAACAAGCAGCCATCTAGCTCAGGAGCAACAAAACCCACCATAAAAGAAGCTCACTTGCCTGTGCGATCATGAGGTACTGAAACAATCAGGCATCAGGCATCAAAGAACAAAAATCAAAATCAATGAACCAATTAACTCCCGATATCGCTGAAGACAAATGGATACAGAGGCAGAGTAGAAGAAAAGATGGTGCCCAGCTACCAAATGATTGAATTCTAGAGTCTCAAAGACTTGAAGATAACCGAGTCACCATTCAGCACGGAGACAGCAAAGTCCACAGGGAAGAAGCACACCATCAAGTGTGATCAAGAGGGCCCAAAGGGAGCAGATATTGAGCATCAAAGAACAGGAATCACTTCATTACGAGTGAGGGGAGGGGCAGAGTGGGGACCTAAGGCCCACTGGTGGGTAATTGGCCACCCCTTTACAGGGGAGCCACACGAAGGAGACAGACTAGTCAGAGTGCAGCCAGGCAGTGATGATGCATACAAGTTTCCTCTAGTTCCTGAGGTCTCCCTACCCCCCAACCACCATGATCCCAACTCTACCTTGCACATCCAGATGGACTGAAGAAGGTACACTAGTGGAGAGGGGGGCAGGGGATATGGGGAAATCAGGATGGATGAGCCTCCTCAGGCCGGTGGTTAGATTGGAACTGCCGGATGGGTGGAAAGAAGATGGGGTAGAGACGGAACCAACTGCAAGGATCTACATATGACCTATCTGGAGGACGGGCATGGGGGAGTGGGCTGAGGGAGGTGTCGGGCAGGGTAACATCCGACAAAATAATAATAATTTATAAAGTATTGAGGGTGGATGGGGGAGGGAGAGCAGGGGAACAGGGGAGGGGTTGGAGGAACCGACACCAGGAGCTGGGGGAAAGGACGGATGTTTGGAGAATGATGACGGCAGAGGACGTGCAAGGGTTCTTGTCACAGTATGTTTATTTATGTATTGGAAAAATGATGTACGAGCCCCTAATGAAATGATTTTTAATTAAAAAAAAAAAAAAAAAAAAGAAGCCCAGGTTGGAGCTGATTGGTGAATTCAGAACCGAAACCCACTGCCATAGAGTTGATTCCAAGTCATGCAGGTTCTACAGGGCAGACTAGACTTTCCCCTTTGGGTGTCTGAAGCTATGACTTTTCATTGAAGCAGCACCTCTCCCCTTTCTCCTAAGATGTGACTAACAGAAGAGCCTACCCAGGACTGATGAGGTTAGCAACCCCAGTACATAGCCCACTCTGCCCCCAGGGCTCCAACTGGTGAACAATACTTTTTAAACTTTAAGAAATGTTTCCTGGGCTGAGCCCTGGTGACGTAGTGGCTGTGCGCGGGACTGCGGCCCACTGGGACGGAGGTTCAATTCCAGCAGTGGGGCTGGGCCTCCTACTCCCACCACCGGAGAGCAGTGATGCCCCCCCCAAAAAAAAGAAAAAAAAAGAAATGTTTTCCATTTTACATCATAACCTCACCTCACATACACCTGAAACAAGCTTGCCCAAACAGTACTTTTATATACAGTCACCGCTCCTGCATTCTAGTCTTTTCTATTTTATCTCATTCTACTCTACGCTCCTCTATTTCCAACAACGTGGATTGCAACCTACTAAATTTCTTGACCTAAATTTCTTTTTTTATAAATCATTTTATTGGGGACTTATACAACACCCATCACGATCCATACATACATCAATTGTATGCAGGCCACATTTGCACACTTGCTGCCATCATCATTCTCAAAACATCCTCCCTCCTCTTAGGGGCCCTCCCCCCCAGTACCAGCTTCGCCTATTTTGCTTCCCTTCGCTCTTTTCCTCTCCCATGGACCCTTAATAATTTACAATTTGTTATTACTTTTTCATATTGTACACTCTCCGATGTGTCCCTTCAGTCATTTCCCCGTTGTCTGTATTCCAGAGAGGAGGTATATGTAGATCCCTGATATCAGTTCCCCCTTTCTATTCCACCCTCCCTCCACCCTCCCAGTATCACCGTTCCCACCACTAGTCCTCAGGGATCATCTATCCTAAATTCCCCATGTTTCTGACTCCAGTTTGCACCCCCTGATCTAGCTGGATTTGCCTGGTAGAATTGCGATCATGGTAGTGGGTTGGAGGAAACATTTGAGAACTAGAGGAAAGTTGCATATTTCATTGTTACTACACTGTATCTTGACTGACTCATCTCCCCACTGCAACCCTTCTGTGAGAGAATGTTGTTTCACTTATTGATCGGCTTTCGGTTCCCAATCTGTACTCCCCCTCATTTATAGTGATATAATTTTTAGTTCTTTGATGCTTGATACCAGATCCCTTTGACATCTCGTGGTAGCACAGGCTGGTGTGCTTCGTCCATGTGGCCTTCATTGCTTCTGAGCTGGATGTGACCTAAGTTTCTTGATCTACAAGTGGAAATAGTTAAGACTTCAATGACTTCTGCCTAATGGTATTGGATTTGAATGTTGAGAACAGCCGTAGGTTTGCTGAACCTGCCCACAGTCCCCCAACCTAACCTTCTCTTGTTGCCATTGTAACTGCACATGGAGATTGGCTGGAACTTGAGCAAGCATTTGAGTGTCACTTCCAAGCTTAGCTTTGGGAGCTTCAGAAGGTTCAACATTGCACTCCCACCTCCATCATTTGAGTCTCAGGCTGCAGACCTGATAGCTGGAAAGACTCTTCTTGAGGCCCCCATTTTGTGGAGAAGCAAACTGAAACCAAGACAGGATAAGTGAATATAACCTTAAGACAGAGAAAGGAAGGAAAGCACTGAGTAAGTTCACACCCAAAATCAAAAGCTGGTTCTCATACTCCTGTCTCAATCCTTTCTAGTAGGTCTTAAAACCTACCGGGGTGGGCCCTTCAGACTATTGAAAGGCCAATGTTCAGAGGAGAATATTTTGCATTTTAAATCAAGGCAGTGATTTTCTTTGAAAAGTTGATGGATACCTGTGTAGTTTACAGGGGACACCTGCTTGCACCACCTTCGACATGGTGAGGGTTGGGAGAAAAAAGAGATGACTAGGAATTTAGTGATTTGCTAAAATATTTGAAAGGATTTCTCAGATGTCATGTGCTTCAAAATCTCGGGGAGGGAGGAGGTTTGAAGACAGTCAACCAGGTGGATAGACTCTCATGATCCTTTAGAACAAAGACTTGAAGAGCCAAATGAAATGGATCTGGATGGTAGCCCAGGAACCCAGAGAGTCAAGATAGGAAGAGGGAATGAGAATTAATGAAAAGAAGGAACAAGGAGGCATGTGTGTGTGGGGGGGGGGGGAGGGGAGGGCGCGGCGGATGAGTTGTCAACTAGCATAGTGTGGCCTTTGTGAATTATCATAAGCAGTGTTTCGAAACTCAAAGAACATTAAAAAGGAACATAATTTGAGTCCCTAGAGGATGCCAAGCTATTGTTTTGAAGTGGAGTAAATTGAAGCCTGTAGGATTCTTTTCAAAAGGCTTAGAGAAACGGAAACAATACCTTCCAAAGTGTATCTACCTTGAAGTAGCATTTGTTGAGAACCAATAGCATTCCATTTTGATATTTTTGTTTAAGAAAGGCTTCTATTATTTTGTAGCAGTGCTTTTTTTAGTGTGGCATCACTGCCCTGGTGGGAATAGGAAGCCCACCAGAGAGCTGCTGCTGGATTTGAACCGTCAACCCTATGGGCCGCAGTCCCACACAAACCACTATGTCACCAGGGCTCAGCCACGGCAGTGCCTTTTGATCTACTTTTATATCCCAATAATTTCAAAAGCAGCTAAAACATTAGTGCTAAAATGACAGAGTATAGCAAAAAAGAAAGAAAGAATCTCCATGTCATTTATAATAAAGCATTGCTGTTATAAAGAATATGGAATTAGTATAATGACACAAATCAATGTATTATTATTGGAAAATATTTCTTATTTTTCTATCCATCATTATGAGATTTTTGCTTTTTTCCATTTGTATCTTTTTATTTATTAACATATTTGCTAGGTAGTTTGACATTATTGAACTTCACAGCACTTAAATATATTAAGAACAATGGGACTGAGCCCTGGTGACATAGTGGTTGTGTGCAGGACTGCGGCCCACAGGGTTGGCAGTTCAAATCCAGCAGCAGCTCTCTAGGAGCAAGATTGGGCTTCCTATTCCCACCAGGGCAGTGATGACCCCCCCCCCCCCAAAAAAAGAAGAATGATAAAATATTGAGTGGTACTAAAAAAGGAGGGAAAGAAACCAATATTAACACCTTAAACCAACATTTTCAACAAAAGAGCAGCAACAACAAATCAATAGTCACCAAAGAGAGAGAGAGAGAGAGAATAAATATGTGAGCATACAGAAATGAAAAACAGGAAAACAACAGAAAAACATTAAAACCAGAGTTGGTTCTTTGAAAGAATTAGTAAATGTGCTAGTCCAGGTAAACTAGAGGAACAAATTTATAGACAAGTATATGCATATAGGGGAATGGTTTTTATACAGAAGGAATGGAACACTGATAAAGCATCCCAACCCAGTCCAGTTCAAAGTCATAAGTCCGATATTAGCCCATAAGTCCAGTACCAGTCTATAATGTCTCCTTCTGACTCATGAAGTCACAGGTCAATAGATGCAGAATCCCAGTGCTGGCAGGGGTCTCCCCATGGCTCCTCGCTTCCAGGGCTCAGGGTCCATCAACAGCATCCAGTGGTGGCAGAAGCAAGTCATCGCTGGCAGGGGTCCCCACGTGGCTTTTCCAGCTTCAGAGGTCTGGCTCCATCAGGGCAAAACCATGTGACTTCTCTCCAGCTCCTCAGACGCTGCCATCTTGTCTTGTCCATGATTCATCGTATCTGAGACTAACTCCCAACAAACGGGGAGATAGCTTCTCATCTTCACAAGGGAAATATTGCGAGATTTCCCAGACGTCTCAGGAGAAAGTATCCCCACATGGAGGCCTCATTGGCTACTCAATGGCTATCTCCAGATTAATAGGCTAGAGTCCACCCCTACATCTCAATCATGTAATTAATATAAGCACATGACCACCACAGTAAAATTGACAGACCACTGGCAAATTTAACAAAGGAAAAGGAGAAGACACAAATAATGTGAACAAGAAAATAAATAAGTGATGCTACCAGTGAAACAACTGAAATAAAAGGACAATAGCAGAATACTGTGAAGAACTGTACTCAGAGCCTAGCAACAACAACAAAAAGAACAGATTCATGCAACCATCATTCAAGTCAAGAAAACCTCATCAATTCACAAAGCTCTTTTGTGCTACCTCTTTGCAGTCTTACCTTAGACAAACTTGTAACCACTGTCAACCACTGATCTGTTCTTTAGGATAGTTTTGTCTTTTTTGAGAATGCCATATAAAAGGAATCAAACCTCACAAAGTATGTAACTTCCCGAGATGGTCTCTTTTATCTGACAGGCCTTCCATCATCATCTGAGTTTCTATCAATAGTTCATTCGTTTTTAATGATGAGTGCATTCCATATGAATGACTGTATCATGGTTCATTCATTTATGTATTGAAGGGTATTTGGATTGTGCTGAGTTTTGGGTGCTTATGAATAGAAACACAGAACAGAACAGAACAAACTCACCTGCCTTGGAGGTGACGCTGACTCAGAGCAGCCTATAGAACAGGGTAGCAAGGCCCTGGTGCTTTCCTGAGGTCAAAACTACAACCTGGAGTAGAAAGTCCATCTTTCTCCCTTGGAGCTGCTGGGGGTTTTGAACTGCTGACCTTGGAATCCGCAGTCTTACATGTAACCACTGTGCCACCAGGACTCACTCCTGCTATAAATATACAAGCACAGGCTGAGCCCTGGTGGCATAGTGGTTGTGTGCGGGACTGCGACCCACAGGACTGATGGTTCAAATCCAGCAGCAGCTCTCCAGGAGCAAGGCTGGGCTTCCTACTCTTACCAGGGCAGTGATGCCACAAAAACAGAAAAACAAAACAAAAACAACAACAAAAGTAAATAAATATATGAGTATAGATTTTTGTGTAAATGTAAGTTTTCATTTTTCCACAGTAAAGACATAGGTGTTTCATCTGTCAGATATGTCGAACACATGACTCTAGATGACAGCAAGCTGGATTTGACCTACAGTCACCCATGTGCAGCAAAATGAAGCAATGCTGGGTCCTGCGCCTGAGCTCATTGCTGCAGCCACAGTGTCAACCCACCTTGGGAAGGTCATACTCTTTTCCCCCCGAGCCCTCTCCTCTGCCAAACATGATGTCCTTTTCCAGGGACTAGTCTCTCCTGACAACATGTCCCAAGCATGTGCGACAAAGCCTCTCCATCCTTGCAGCTAGGGAGCATTCTAACTGTACTTCTTGGACAGATAAGTCTGTCCTTTTGGTAGTCCCGGGGATTTGCAACATTCCTCACCAACACCATGATTTATTTATTTTTTTGGGCATCACTGGCCTCAGGTGGTGGGAGGAGGAGGCCCAGCCTTTGCTCCGTGGAGCTGGAATCGAACCTCCATCCCAGTGGGCCGGAGTCCAACCCCATGATTTAAATGCATCTGCTTTCCTTTGGTCTTTCTTATTAAATATTCAACCTTCACACGCAGATGAGGCAGTTGGAAATACCAGGTGTATCTTAGACCCCAAAGCTACTTGCTTGCTTTTCAAGACTTTAAAGAGGTCTATACCAGGTACATAGCTGGGCCATATGTGAATTTTATATGAAACTGCCAAACTGTTTTTAGAATGGCTGTGTAAATTTTAGTTATTACAAGCAACGTCTAAAAGTTTCAGTTATTCCACATCTTTGCTAACGCTTCATATTGTTGTTGCTTAACAAAAAATAACTATTTAATAATCATCTTCATATGCCTTTCATTTGCATCTTCCTAATGACTAATGATGTTAGGCATTTCATATGTTTATTTTTCATTTACTCTTTGGTGATGGGTGTGTTCAAGTCTTTTGCTTATTTTTAAAATTGTGGGTTTTTCTTCTTCTGTTATTGAGTTATCTATAGCATTCTAGACACAATTCTTTTTTGTTGGATGTGATTTACAAATATTTTATCCCAGTCAATAGTTTGTCTTTTTCTGTCTTACTTATAGGCTTTCATTTTATTTTCTTCATTGCTGTTGCTTTAATGGTGACTAAATCTTTCTGAGGTTTCTTTTTTATTATTTTCATAAGAAAAGTGTGAACTTTCTTTGAATTTCTTTTGTAATTTATGAATTTCTCCTCAAATTTAAAATAGTCTGTTCAGTCTTGAAATCCACTTGATTCCCTTCCCATTTGCATGTTCTATAACTATATTATTTATTCCCCTCTTTACTTTACAATAATCTTTCTTTACAAATTGATATCTTTTTTGGGGGGGGGGGCATCACTGCTCTCCGGTGGTGGGAGTAGGAGGCCCAGCCCTACTGCTGGAATTGAACCTCCGTCCCAGTGGGCCGCAAACAACCACTACGCCACCAAGGCTCAGCCCCAAATCGATTTCGTGGTTCCCTATTTTAATCTTGTAGGTTTGTTTTCCTTTGGATACTTCTATAGCTAGGTTATCCGTGTTCCCCTGTTCAGCTGTAAGCTTGATGTACTATGGCGGTTTGTGTGCTGTTGTGATGAGGGAATCTTTACCACAAGTATTTCACATTGCAGGGTCACCCGTTGTGGACAAGTTTCAGATTAAGATAGACTAAGAAGAAGAGATAATTCACTTCTGAAAAGTAAGTCTTGGAAAACCTTATAATTAGCAGAGGAACATAGTTTAATATGGTGTCAGAAGATGAACGTCTCATCTTGAAAGGCACTGAAAATATGACGAAGATTATGTTAGTCTGGGTAGACTAGAGAAACAAATTCATAAACATGCATATATATATAAATATAAATATATATATATATATATGGGAGAGGTTTATATACAAGAGAAATGGAACATTGAGAAAGCATACCAACCCAGTCCAGTCCAAGTCCATAAGTCTGATATTAGTCCATATGTCTGATACCAATCCGTAAGTCCTTTTCAGACTCAGAAAGCACATACAATGACGCCAGGACAATCACAGGGCAGTGGGTGCAGAGTCTTGTGTATCCAGTGGTGGTAGAAGCATCTCAGTGCTGGCAGGCACCTCTCTGTGGCTTCTCAAATACCTCAACTCTGGCAGGAGTCTCCATATGGCTTTTCCAGCTTCAGAGGTCTGGTTCTATCAGGGTAAGCCCATGTGGATTCTCCTCCGGGATGGCTCAAAGGGAATCAGCCTTGTGTCTCTTTTCAGTAGCATGACTCCAAGGGTCTGAGTTATAAGTTTCTCACCTCCAATGGGAAATACCATGAGATTTCCCAGAATTCCCAGAAGAAAGCCATGCCCACACAGAGGTCTTATTGACTATCTCCAGATTGACAGGCCAGACCACCCCTCCACTCGCAATTCCAAAATTGACACCAGAGTACATGACTGCCACAATGGTAGAACTGCCTCTTTAAAGTACAGCCAACCTGGCCGAGCCCCGGTGACGTAGTGGTTGTGTGCGGGACTGCGGCCCACTGGGATGGAGGTTCAATTCCAGCTCCATGGAGCAAAGGCTGGGCCTCCTACGCCCACCACCAGAGGGCAGTGATGCCCCCCCCAAAAAAAAGTAGAGCCAACCTTAATGACAGGGAGGGAGTAGAGCTGCATTTGCTGATTGACTTAAAATGAGAAGAAGCAGCACCTACTAATGATGATAACGTGGAATGTATGAAGTATGAGTGCAGGAAAATCTGTCACCCAAACTGAAATAAAGTGTATACAGATCAGTATTCTAGACATAAGTGACAGATCAGTATTCTAGACATAAGTGAGAAGGAGGAGACTGATGTTGTCTTTTTGAGTTGGACAAGCATTTGGTTTACTATGTTGGGAATGACAAATTAAAGAGTAATGGTCCTGGATTCATCGTCAAAAAGAACATTTCAGGACGTATCTGGAAGTAAAATGCTGTCTGTCATCTGCAGATGACACTGCTGTGCTTACTGGAAATGAGGAGAACTCGGAGCCCTTGCTGATGAAGACGAAAGTCTGCAGCCTTCCGTGTAGATTGTAGCTCAATGCGAAGAAAACAAAATCCTCACAACAGGAGATAGCATCATGACAAATGGAGAAAAGACCGAACCTCTCCAGAATTTCATTTTAGTTGGATCCACAAGCCAAGCTCATGGAAGCAGCAGTCAAGAAATATTGCCACAAATTGCGTTGGGTTGCTCTGTTCCACCAGACTATTTAAAAAGTGTCAAAGGGGGCTGAGCCCTGGTGGCATAGTGGTTGAGTGAGGGACTGCAGCCCACTGGCTAGGCGCTTCAAATCCAGCAGCAGCTCTCCAGGAGCAAGGCTGGGCCTCCCACTCCTACCAGAGGGTGGTGATGCCCCAACCCCCAAAAAAGTGTCAAAGGGTGAGGACCTCGCTGTGAGGATTAGGGTGTCCCTGACCCAAGTCATACTATTTTAAATCATCATAAGCTTGTGAAAGACCACAGAAGAATGGATACATTTGAATTCGGGTGTGATGGGTAGGTTTGTTATGCCAACATGGCCACAGAAGATTGGTGGGTCTGTTGTGATGGCACAGCCAATGAACACACGGGATGAATTGAAGGGCAGAGAAAGGAAGTGCTCAGCGAGTCCCGCCCTCTCTCTTGCTTCCGGATCTTCAGACCAGAGAGCTGCTTTGTTTGTCCTGTTCTTCAACCTCCAAGCAACACTACCCATGGGACACCTAATTGTGGACTGTGTTGCTATGAATTGAGGTTCCTTCAAGCCCTACTTCGCCGCACTCCTGGGATATACATCTCTTGTGCTGGGAACTGTTGGACTCTGTCATCTGGCTGACTGTTGGTGACCTGCTCTGCTGTTTGCTGCCTGTGACCAGATAGCCTGGATTGCTCTACAGAGGACTACTCAGCGGCCCTCAAGACTTGAAGGACTGCCAGTCTTCTAGCTGTCTCACGCAAGTGAGTTGCATCGGGCAATCTGTACTGCTTTATAGATAGTTAACTGTTTCTTCCTTATCTTGTATACCTTTCTCTCTGTATAAATATATAAAAAGAATTACTAGTGTCCTGATTTTATTTCTCTAAGAGAACCCTGCCTGATACATTGGGTTTTGACAAAGAATATTGGAAATACCATGGACTGTCAGAAGGACAAAAAAAAATCTATCTTCAGGGAAGCAGATTTTGCCAAATGTACTTTGGCCGTGCTGTTAGAGAGACCAGTTCCTGGAAAAGAAGACCATGCTTGCATAGTAGAGGGCCAGCAAGGAAGGGAAAGACCTTCAGGAAGATGACGACTCCAGCAATGGGCTCAAACATCACATTTATGAGGACGGTGGAGGGCCCGGGCAGGGATTTGCTCTGCTGTACACAGGGCACGATAGGTCAGAACTCACTTGATGACATCTAACAGCAAATTACCTGAGCTGACTTCTGAGTTGTGTTATCACACATATCAATCTCAGGGTCCTGTTCGTGTTCACTGGTTTTCTATCTGAAGAACTCCCTTTACTCTCTTTTCCAAGGATTAGTCGGGTTTTTCCAAACTCTCTCAATTTTTATTTATCTGCAAATGTTCTAATTCCACCATTGAATTTGAGGCTCACTTTTTTTTCTTTTTTTTGGGTATCACTGCCCTCAGGTGGTGGGAGTAGGAGGCCCAGCCTTTGCTCCCTGTTGCTGGAATCGAACCTCCATCCCAGTGGGCCACAGTCCCACGCACAACCACTACGCCACCCGGGCTCAGCCCTGAGGCTCACTTTTGATGGACATATAATTCTCGGTTAATTTTTTTCTTTCAGAGTTTTATATATGCTCTTTCATTGCTTTCTGGCCTGCATGGTTTTTGCTGAGTTGAATGGTGTGAATATCATCTAAGTAAAATTAACAATATAATACAAGAAGTGCAAGTCCATCAAAGAAAACACTGAGAATTAGAAAAAGGGAAGTAAGTAAGTAAGTGTTCTCCTTCCTAGGTTAAAAGGAAGATATTTTTATATTTATTGGTTTTTAAAATTTGGCCTGTTTTGCTCATGTAAAATCATTTTAAACTGAAATCAATTATGAGTAGACTTCAGGGAGCCCTGTACTCCTCGAAATGATAATATTAAAATGATTTTTATCAGTGGTTCTCAACTTTCCTAATGTCACGACCCTTTTATATAGTTTGTCATGTAGTGGTGACTCCCCCAACCATACAATTATTTTCGTTGCTGCTTCATAACTGTAATTCTGTTATGAATTGACTGATCCCTGTGAAAAGGTTATTCAACCCCCAAAGGCGTTGCGACCCACAGGTTGAGAACCACTGATTTATATGAATGGACACACATATATATTTTTTATTCTTGGGAGAGGGGCATAATTTCTATTGATGACTCAAAGGAATCCATGATGCTAAACATCTCAAAAAGCGCAGTAAATTTGCATCACGCTTTTCCCTGTATTCTAGAAAAGCACATCTGTTGGAGGTGTGAGTGACGACCGTGTGTATTGCCAGCACCCTGCCAAGGTTCAGTATTTAAATTTTTCTGTCTGCATTGAATTTTGCTGACCTGTTAAAGGTCAGAACATCTATAGCACATAGGCAGTTGAGGGTTTCAGACAGCCATGCGGTGTTTTCATTTGCATGATTCTGTCAGAGGCAGGCATTGGAGGAGCAAGATGAATCATTGTTCACAGCGACAGAATGAGAGGTATGTGGACATTCAGAAATTTCAGGTTCTACATGGGAAAAATATCTGAGATGAATAGTGAGTGCTCTTTGAATCTACTCTTTAAAGCTGACTTAACTTAGCACTAAAAACAGCAAATATTGACTGAGTGCTTTTTCTGTTCCAGGAAGGAGTCCCTGAGGGATGCAGTAGTGACATATTGGGCTGCTAAGTGCTTGGTCAGGAGTTTGAAACCAACAGCTGCTTTTCATGGGGGAAACATGAGGCTTTCTACTTCTGAAAAAAAGCTAGGTTCGATACCCATAGGGGAAGTTCTACCTTGTCCTATAGGGGCACTATGAGTTGGGGTCCATTCAATGACAGTGAGATAGCTTTTCCTTCCTTTTTTTCTTTTATGCCCCACGTATCGGATACCTTTAAATGCTTTAGAGGTGTCTTACAACTTGAAATAACGAGGGTTATTATTTCTATCTGCAGATGAAAAAACTGAAGGGTGGGGGTTTAAGTTAAAGGTGGAGCCAGGATTGGAGCTCAGGCAATTTGCAAGCGGCACAGGGAACCCTAACTGTGCTGTATTCTGTTGCGTCCCCTTGCAGGAAGGACACGAACACCTAGTGTCTGTACATGGCTTTATTTACTGTGCCTGTTTTTATGTACCCTTCCACATAGCCCTATGATTGTGGCACCAAGAAAGACTTTTCGAAAGCTTGAGTTAGAGATAATCCTCTTCATTATCATTTTCTTGTAGATAAATTCAGAAAAACCTCCGTGGCTTTCTGAAGTTTCCAGTGGTGGAATAATGAGAAATCTGAAATTTCACCTCAGCACTTAAGACTCTAATCCAGCAAGCTTATCTCTTAAAAAACCCCAGCTTAGCCACGTTGGTCTAAATTTGGGGGGAACATTCCCACTTGGAAACATTTGTGAACAGTCAGTTGATTTCTCCAGGCACTTGGTGGTGTCCAATGATTGCAAATAAAACCAGTGACCAGATTTGGTGTGACCAGTACTGCCTCACTCATGTGAGTCTGAGACGTACACAAACAAAAAGACAGAAGGAAGTTTATTTACTTGCTCTGTATTTGTGAGATTGCAAGAAGACATATGCAATTTCAGCAAGAACACATATGCTATAAATGATATGCATGTATGACTTCAATATATTACAATTGTGTTGCATCTAATATACCACTATAGGACCTTCCAATTTCTGTGCTTGAAATATTTTGTGTAAGATAAACTCCTCAGGACCAATAAGGAGAGTAGCAATGCAAGGAGGGGGAGGGGAGGGGGTGGGGGAGCAAGAGGGAGCCAATCACAATAATGGACATATGCCCCCCCCTTCCAGGGGGACGGACAACAGAAAAGTGGGTGAAGAAAGATAGCAGTGGATGGAAGACATGAAAAAAAGAAAAAGGAATGAGCTATCAAGGGTTTATGGGGAAGGGAGGTGGGGCTGGGAGGGAAAAAAATGAGGAGCTGATACCAAGGGCTCAAGTAGATAGAAAATGTTTTGAAAAAGATGACGACAACATATGTACAGATGGGTTTGACACAATGGATAAGTGTATGGATTATGATAAGAGCTGTAAGAACCCCCCATAAAATAAAATAAAAAATATCGTGTCAAGTATTAGTGACATTATTTCTTGTCCCTGAAGATAGTGTTCTATTGGAGAGCGGAGGAATAAGACTTCTATAATAGAACCATGGCATATACTTTATCACAAAAGGACACTAGGGAATAGGAGGATTGAATATGCAGATAGGATTGCTATATTATCAGATTTACCTTTTAAGTAAAAACACTCAAAACCAGATCCTGCCATATTTTATAATTATCTTTGTTATTGAAGTACTTGATTTATATCAATACAATTCATGAAGTTGCTCAGAAATAGATTGTTCAGGTGCTAAAGTTTATGTATGCATGTTAAATTGATTTTCCGGTATTGCAGTTTAAAGGTTTCTCGAGTGCTTTGCAGAATGTTGAGGGTTTGAGAAGTCTAGGTTTTTGCATACATACCCTGCATGAGCACTGCCATCAGGCTGTCCAGTGGGGCCATTCACTTCCTGGGAGAAGCAATTAGTGCTGAATAGTTATAGACAGAGCAAAAAGGTATCCAAAATTATTTGATAATTAAGTGAAAATTATTTAGCAAGGAGAGTGTGTGCTAATATACTGATTGATAATCAGCATTTCGATGTTTTTCATGGGCCAGGCACCTTCATGTGTATGTGTGCATATATCTCTATAAGCATGCCACATATACTACCTGTGACACTTTCATTGGTATTTTCTTCTACGAAAGTCATAGATGTTCATGGCAAAACTACACTCCCTGCCAAGGAGTCCTTTTGGACCCATGGCAAACCTACAGCCCAACTTTACCAGTCTGACGATGAACAGGGTCTCTTTCAAATCATTTAAATTTGCATTTCCTTATTGGTGAGGGAGGATGACGTATACCATTGACTTCTGTCCTGGAACAAAATGTGTCCTCGGTCACTTCATAAGACACTGTCATTCTTCTGGGTGTCCTTCGGCCTCCAGAATGTGACCCTTCCAGGATTCTCACACTCTTCCTTTGCTTCCTTTTCATCCCAGAGGAGACGCAAACCCTTGCTACTTCCCTTCCCCAGTCTTCCTTTACGTACTTCTTCTGGGCTAGAGGGAGAGGTTTAGTCCCTAGAATCTCATTTCTTCTCATGGGGTGCATGGGCAAAACTCTCTTTGAATCCCCCTACACTGGTGTACACATATAAACCTCTACAGACGAGGGAGGTGGTGTTGTGGGCTTACCTGGTGTGCTGATAGCAGCAGGGTCAGCAGTTTGAAAACACGGATGATCCTCTGGAAGAAGATTGAGGCAATGCTAAGTAAGGTTCCATTTGCAAACGAAGAGGAATCAGTCACGAGGATCAATCCAGAACTCTTTATCAGGGGGACAAGTAACGGAAAAGTGGGTGAGGGGTGATGGAGGACAATGTAAAATATGAAAAAAAATCTATGACTTATTGAGGGTGAGGGAGAGAGAGTGCGTGGGGGAGAGAGGAGGAAGAAATGGAGAGCTGATATCAGGAGCTTAAGTGAGAAGAGAATGTTTCGAAAATGATGATGGCAGCATATGGGAAAATGTGCTTGACACATTGGAGGTATGGATTGTGATAAAAGATGTAAGAGCCTCCAATAAAAGTTTTTTTTCTTAAAAAAAAAAAGACTAATTAGGATTAAAAGGTGATAACTCGCGTTGAGTAAGATCATCTGGGAATGCTTCTTGGACCAGGTAAGACCTGCAGGAGGAAAAGAAACTTCAGGGAGAAATCTGGGAGGGAATCCCAGAGGAGGGATTAACAGAGGGTCATTGTGGCAGATGCACAGTCAGAGGTGTAGGCAGGACACAGGGCATTGTAGCCTAAATAAAGGTAGGGTTTCAATTCGAGAAAGTAGGAAACTGTAGAATGGTGTTAAACAGGAGGATAGCAACATGAGAGTGACATCTTTAAGACTTCTTTGTCTGTTTTCAGCTTTGGCTGACAGCTGTATTCTTATTTACTTACTGGTTCATTATTCTGAAAAATATCTGTGTTCTAGGTAAAGGATAGCAAACAGATTTTCATATATGCTCACTAAAGACTTTCTTATCCCTATTTCACTGATGAAAAAACTGGGGGTTAGAGGGATTGCCTTGTCCTATGATAAAGCACAAGCAAATTCAAGCAAGGAGAGCTAATATTTGCATCCCAAAGTGCTTTCTGGAGCTTTCATGTCTCAGTCTCTATCGTTCCCATCTACAATACCCTCTTTTCACTTTCTATGAGGACACACCCACACCTACTCCTTCCTCCTTTCAAAGTCTTTTTTGAAATTTGTTTTATCTAGAAGTTCTGATCAGGTCCCCCCCAAAAAAAATTTCCTTATAATTAGACAAGTTTGGGTGGGTTTTGTGAAGATAATAGTCAAGAGATCAAATGATCTATTGGTTTAGGAAAATCTGTAGGCGCAAGCGTTCTTTAGGGTATTGAAAACAAAGATGTTACTTTGAGGACTAAGGTATGCCTGACCTTTGCCATGGTATTTTCCATTGCTTCATATGCATGTGAAAGTTGAGCACTGATCAAGGAAGATCAAAGAAGAACAGATGCCAGGCTGAGCCCCAGTGGTGTAGTGGTTGTGTGCAGGGCTGCGACCCACTGGGTTAGATGTTCAAATCCAGCAGCAGCTCTACAGGAGCAAGGCTGGGCCTCCTACTCCCACCACTAGGGGGCAATGATGCCCCCCCCCAAATAAAAAGAAGAAGAAGAAGAGATGCCTTTGAGTTGTGGTGTTGGAGAAGAATATTGAAGGTACTGTGGACTGCCAAAAGGTCCAACAAGTCTGTCTGGGAAGAAGTACAGCAAGAATTCTCCTTTGAGGTCAGGATGGCAAGACTTCATCTTACATACTTTAGACATATTGTTAGATCAGTTCCTGGAGAAGAGCATTCTGTTTGGTGAAGTGCAGGGGGAGTGACAAAGAGGAAGGCCCTCAAGGAATGGGCCAATGCCATGGCTGCAGTGATGGACTCAGACCCAGGGACTGTTGTGAGGAGGTCACCAGACGTAGAGTGTCTGCTTCTGTTGGGCACAGGGTTGACCCAATGACAACAATATTCATTGCAATTGGCTAACTGGTCTTCAGTAATTTCATTCTCTGTAGCTTGTCTCACTAATCTGCCCCAGGGCAGGAACACCATATCCTCCTTAATTTCTTAGATAGCAGCTTTTAGTACATAGGCAAGTAGAGTAGGTGAATAATTGATACCCATCTAACAAATGGCAAAGAAACATGAGCATATAATAAATGGGCTAATAAACATTCACATTAAATTTAAATATCTGGCTCCAGATAATTTCCCACATCTTTTTATTTCATTCTTATTTACATTCACAGACTCTGAGTCCTAATAAACATCATTTTCTTGTTTTTTAACAAAAATTCCAACATGTTCCCATTAGGGTAACTATCATATTTGATAACCTTTCTAATTAACATTCCATTTTAAATGCTGTAAAAAGGCCCCATTGCATATTTATCCAACCGTCCATGACAGTTCAGATATGTAATTGCCATTATGGATTACCTGGTGACCATCATTAAATAATTAGAGAGTCTTAAACATGTGTAATGCTAATTAGGAAAGTTATCAACTATAAGCAGTAAAGATAATAGGGAACGTGATGATTTTGTTTTGAAACTTCAGCTAAACCATAGCAACAGGGATACATTTTTGTGTGACTTTAGTGCCCAAGGAAGTAAGGAGTCATTTTAACAACACATAAATAGACTTTGGAATTGTGCCTTTTTCTCTTTCCCTTAATAACTGACCCTGATTGTCAAAACATAGGCTACACCAGGGAACGCAAGAAGCCAATCCCTGAGCAAATTATAAGCAGAGAAAGCGCTGCATCTGTCCTCTTGCGTGCTCCCCACCCCCACCCCGCTCAATCGATTTCACCCTACTTTTATTCATTTTTTAAGCCCTGGTGGTGTAGTTGGTTACCATTTCCTTGACTAACTGCAAGGTCAGCAGATTGAATCCGTCAGTTGCTCCTTGGGAGAAAGACGAGGCTTTCTATTCTCATAGAGATTTGCTTTAGTCTTGGTATCCAAAGGAGTCGTCCTACTCCAGCCTATAAGGTTTTGATTCACTTGTATCATTTTTTAATCAGCATGCTCTATTGGGCTTTGTGGGCTTGTTCTTCCTGAAAAAAATAATGTATTACCTTATTAAGAAATCATCCCAAATCACGCAGCATTCTCACAAAGGCCACATTTGTGGCATGACGCTGAGTGCAGGTTGCTGGACCTCGCAGGTGCTATGAAAGAAGCAAGGCAGGTCTGGGTATTGACTTTGCCATTGGGCCATTGGAGAAATAGAACCCTTTATGGGAAGTTTAATCACGGAAGCATCGAATACCAGTCCATCGCACCACAAGGCTGTCTATGGTCGTGATAGTCTCCTGTAGGAGCTTGACGTGAATGAATTTGGTCTTGAAAGATGGCAGACAGGAGGCAACAAAAAAGATAATCAGGTAGAAGAATTGGTATAATCAAGTTATTTGATTAGGAATCCAAAATGTGTGTGTTTGTGTGTGTGTAGATGTATAAAACAGAGGAAGGACCTAAAACTAGAAAGATAGATTAAAATAATATGATAGACCTATGAAGTCAACTTAAAACTTGATCCTGTAGAAAATGGAAATTATTATAGAGGAAATTGAGAGGTCAAGGGAAGACATTGACACTTACAAAGCACTTCCAATGTGCCAATTTTTGTGTATGGTCCTTTACTTAATAAAGAACTTAATCTCAAGATTACCCTCTAGGAAACATCCCCATTTTTCAGAATTGTTGTATTTTGGGTTCCTGCAGTGCTAGGGTGAGAAATCCCTGGTGATTGGTTATGCAGAAACTTTGAAGAGTTAGTGATTTTTGAGTGCCCAGCTGAGTTCTTGGAATTAACAAAGAGAGGATCAAAATTTCCCAGAAGTGTGAAATGAAGTATTTTCTAAACTACAAAACACTTTCCTCCCTAGTTGCTCCCTTTTTTTTTTTTTTGCTCCCTTTTTCTCTGTAAAAGATTTTCCCCTTTTGAATTACATGCCTGGTGCTTGGTGCTGTGAAGTCTGCAGGGCCTTGGTGACACTGCACACAATGTAATTCAACACTGTCAGGTCCTGCACTATCCTGATAATGGCTGCAGTGCTTGAGTCCATTGCTGGAGTCACCGTGGCAGGGCATCATACTCAGGGTGCTGACCGTCTACTTTCACCAAGCATGAGGTCCTGTGCTAGGGACTGCTCCCTCCTGATAGTCTGTCCACAGGACTTCACTATCCTTGAGTCTAAGGAGTATTTTGGTTGGCTTTTTCCAAGAGTAGTTGCTCATATTTCTAATGATTCATGGGGAATATATTCCATATATCAATGAATTAAAAAACCAAAGAAGAATAGAATGCCTTTGAATATATAGCAGAGAAAAGAGGATTAAATTACATACTCTTTTATTACATGACATGCTCATTAACATACACACAGATGCATGAGATGGTATGCCATCATAGAAACGTTCAACATTGATGTCCCACCTGACAATGATAAAGTCTGGAAGGAAATCTACCAAACTGTTAACAGTGGTGATTGCTGGCAGGACTGAGGGGAGGAGGGTGGATTTTTCCTGAGAGCTGGCATTTATCAATAACTCATTCTGTGTTTGAAATTGTTTGGACATGTATCCTATATATAATTAGGAGAAAAATATATGATCATAACAATAATAATAAAGATGCATCCTATTAGCTTTTGTTTCACAACTTGCTTCTTTTGTTTGAACAGTTTTATCGGTAGTTAATCCACATATCATCCTATTTAATATTTCAATCATATCAAGAAGAGTTGTACAAGCATCACCACAATTGATTCCAGAATATTTTTGCCCTTACTTCCCCATGGTTAGTGACTTAAGTCACTTTTAAAATGAGTTGTGTAATCATCGCCAGTTACAACTTGCTTTTTCCATTGGGATTTACATACCGTTGAGATAGAAGCATTACGTAGGAAGTATGGTCCTGGGACTAGAACAAACAATAACCCCAATGTACATCTCATTAATCGATGGAAGTTGGACGCCTATAAGTCACTAGTATGAGTAATTGGTGTGCTACTTAAAATCCCAGAAACCAGCACCCTCACTGCCTTTGAGTCGATTCTAACTCATAGCCACCTGTGAACTACTTGTAAGTGCAGAGACTTCAGCAGCTCTAAGTTTTCATCGTGATGTTAGCTTGTTCTCTTTAGCATGCTTTTTGGATTGGTCCTTATAGGCCGCAGTCCAGGAAGCCCCTTGGCACAGTAACTTTTCCAGGAAATGTCTTTCTGTGAGTCACAATGGTTCCTTAGTTTAATTCCCTTTTATTTATTTATTTTTGGGCATCACTGCTCTACGGTGGTGGAAGTAGGAGGCTCAGCCCCAGCAATCTCTGCTGGGATTGAACCTCCGTCCCAGTGGGCTGCAGTCCCGCGCACAACCACTACGCCAGCGGGGCTCAGCCCTTAATTCCCTTTTAAAAGCCTCTTGCGTCCCTAGACGGAGGAGATAGGCTCTCCTTTCTAAATAGCTAAAACAACAGTATGACCGAGAGAGAGGACAGATGCTCTGACAAACCTACCGATAGTTTTCTTGCTAATCATGTACCCACGTGCCCAGGCTGGGAGGTCGGTGAATATGGCAGTTCACGCTGGTGCACGAAGCAGAGTCCCAGCCCTGCAGTCCCTAAGTGTGTCTTCTCCTTAATGATGGAAATGGGATTCGTTTAAATTAGATGGCATTTCTGGGGCCTTGGCGTCACCAGGTCGGGCCTCTCTCTGAATGGCTGGCTTTGGGGCTAGCGTTCAAGTAGCAGTGTGACCACTGGGTTTCGGTATGCATCTGTGTGTTTCTTCAAACGCGGTCCACAGGCCACAGTGCAATTAGTCGCCCAAACTGCCAAGTTCAGTCTCTAAATCCAGTAAGTCTCTCTAGTCCTGACTTGCATATTAAAGACATTCATCAGCACACAATATTGATATGTAGCAGTCTGTTTGCCTGTCACGTGTATCCGCCCCAAGTATGTCTTACTTCTAAATAATGATCTTAAAGACCAGGCATCATAGAGATGGAACTTGGAGTATAATTATTTTTTAAAAGCCCAAAATGTACTCGTGATGAGAAAAACAATAGCCACTCTACCCCCCCATCCCCCGAGTTCATGTGGGCTTCTTTCTGCTGGCTTGACTTTAGCACGAACACATTACTGCAGTGGTTTTCTCAATTCGCGCCCCTGTACTAATATCTGCCAAGCCTCAACAAAACAAGCCAGGCCCTTCACCAGAGTGTGCACAGAGTGTGAGGATGGACAGAGCAATCCTCTTTTCCCCAGGGCTCTCTTTTATCAAAGGGCCCCAGCCGGAAGAATAGAGCCCAGTGTTTTCTGTTTCAAGTGTACCATATGGCATGATATGAGTGAGCTTTAATGACTTATTAGCATATTCTTCCTTGTTAAACCAGCTTGACAAAATCTGAATTTTAAAATATTTGCATCCGGCCCCCTGGAATAAACAAGGTTTTCGCCTCATGTTGGCTTCACTCGCAGAGGAAAGCGGAACCCATGGATCCTTTATGGCAAGGCTCGTGACAAACCTCAGGGCAGTTAGCCCCTCCACTGCCCTGTAGAGATTTTTGAAGTGTCTGCAGCATCATTCATACCTGCTGTCCCTCTGGGACATAAAGTCTCCTCCCCGCACCCCACCCTCTGCCTTGCTTAGATTCTGTGCCTTAAGAGTCTGACTTCTGTGACCCAGCTCCTTTGTGGGGCACGAGATCTCGTGGCCGCATGAGTCTTTTAAGACTTGGGGAGAGGGAAGAGGCTGGCAAGGCTAGAGCAGGGGCTCAGGGGTTGGGCTTCTCATTATGACTTGGCTCAGGAGGGCCTTGAACCTGGGGAGTGAGTTACGTCTCCACTGTGACTCCTTGAATGGCCTGCGTGACAAGGACATATGTGATGAGATGGGTGAAGGGACCAGAACTATTCATGCTACCAAGACAGGAAACCAGTCTCTCTGTTTGCCCAGGGGGGAACCATGATTCTTTCCAGATGTGTCTGAGAGGCTCTCTTACTTCTCTTCCAAGTCCATTCTTGCTTCTTTTTGAGGATCAGGATATGCTTGGTAGAAGTTGCCATGGACTCAATACAACACAGGTAAAATGCCTCCACAAGCTATACAGCCGATCCACCCCTTCTAGTCTGATCGCCACAGCACAGTTTGTGTTTTTACCCAAGGACATCTTTCTGTGGCCAAAGAGAATGCATCTGGACAGAGTTTCTTTTTTTTTTTTTTTAATTTTTTAATTTATCTTTTTTTAGGCATCACTGCCCTGGTGGTGGGAGTAGGAGGCCCAGCCTTTGCTCCTGTGAGCGGGAATTGAACCCCCATCCTAGTGGGCTGCAGTCCCACCCACAACCACTACGCCACCGGGGCTCAGCCCCTGGACAGAGTTTCTAAGAAAGTCTTTATGCTCCTGGTAAAAAGAGACAGACCCAACTGGCATGATTTCCACTTTTTTCCCCCATGTAGATGATAGACGGAATGGCTGAAGGTGCCACCTATGTCCTTCACATAGGACGGAAGCATCTCTCAAGTTCTGGGTATTGTATTTCTGGCTGAGTCCTCACACGGTTCCATTTTCAAGTTCTAGCCCGAGACCAAGCCTTGGTCAGCATGCCCGATTGGAGAGAGCTGGACCTCTGAAATCAGATAGTGACCGAGCCCAGTTCTAGCATCACAGCACCTTGACTGTACTTTCTGGAACCTTTCTCTCATGTTTACCCTGTTAGAACCTCGGCCTGCTGCATGTCATCATCCCCTTAGCCTTATTTTCTATGGTCACAGAGTCAAGGGACAGCAGTGCCTGGCAGATCTCTGAAGCTTAACGTGCCCAATTAACTCTCATATAACACAGACAAGAACCTGCCCTATTTACGGCATAGAGAAGTGAGAACATGTCCCGGGCCATGGGTATCAGGTAACGAACACAGTTCTGCCAAAGTTTGGTTGTGAAACATGAAGCCTCTGAAACCTGTTGGTGTTAAGTGCACACCAAATATTCAATCCAGACATGTTGTGCTTGAACTATTCTGGGGCTCATAAACCTTTCATCAGAATCAGAGGTGAAATATTTGGCCTTATTTGTAAGTCCCACCGTTCTAAAGACCTGAGGGGCTCATTTGGTATTCCCAGCAGAAAGGTCACAAAATGGGTTGTCAGTGAGCCTGGGGGGGGATGGGAAGAGGCCCTGGTGGCTCAGTGCTTAAAGCACTCTACTGCTAACTAAAAGGGCAGCAGGATAGGGCTCTGCGTCTGAATCAACCTGAGGGCAGGGGTTACTGGCAGAATATGAATTATATTAGGTGAATTTCCAGCATCCAGCATCTCACTTCTGCGCCCTGCCTGCTCCCTCTCCTCTTCCCCTGCTTGCTCCGCACCCCGCAGGAAATCCGAAACACAGCCCTCTGTGACAGCGGACTGCAAAGCCTTTACATTTTCTCATCGAAAGACTGAAGCCTTTAATTGAGAGTCATGTCAGGGAACCCTGCTCGGTTGGGTTTCACACAGAGGAAACACTAGCCATCCTTGCTACTGTTGCTGGCATTCTCTCCTAATGACTCATTTTTACGTTCCACTTCTCACCGCACCTAGCTCTGTCCTCATGTAACCAGCAGTATGTCAAAACTGGGCTTCAGAAACTGCCTTAGAATGGGACCATAAGCAGGAGAGAGACGAAACTTTCTGCTTCAGGAAAGTTTTATGGTCACAAAAGCCCACAGAGGCTGTTTTCCCTCATCCAATAGCATTGCTATGCATCAGAATTGCCTCAGTGACGATGAGTTTATAATGCAGCCATGGAAGACATGACTATCTAATTTTCCCAATATTTAAATCCTCTAGAGGGTCTAAACTTTTGTGAATAGGTTTAAAAAAATGAGTGAAAGAGAAAGCAAGTGACAAGATGTCACCTTTCACGCTAACTCTATTTGCAGCAATCTATTTTCCATTGCATTCTAACTGAGCACAAGATTGTTCACATATGCGATCCATGGAGTTCACTGAGACTCAATCCACTCAATGACTCTGCAGATAGATTTTGGATTTTCATTGTCTTCCACAGCCTTCTGCAACCTGGGTGCATAGAATTTAAGCTCAGAAATTAAACTCTACTACAATTTCCTCTTCCGGTTTTGGAGTTTATTATTTCCAATCTTGGATCACAGAGACTGGTGTTTCTTCTCTGTGGACTTGGCGGACCTCATTTGAAGAGCTACTTGCTTTAAGACAACTCTTTAAGACCCCAGGCATTATTCTTTCTGCAAGAGGGCATCATTTGTTGTCTTTGCCCCACTGCTCTAGCGTTCACATCCTCAGCAATCACTTAAAGAGGAGGCGTATGGAGCAGGGTCACACTGTAAGAAATGATTGTTTCTTCATTAGGGCTTATGAGTAAGTGCAAGCTCAAAATTCATTCCTATATCTTCCTGGTCCACTTTGGAGGCAGCATTATCAGCTTCTTGAGAAATATTATAAGCAACTTGCAGGATCTACTTGGTATTTCTAACAATAATACCATAGATCTAGTCAATGTTAAAGAATTCAAAATTCTAGTGAGAAAAGGAAAAACTATATATCTAAGAAAGCTCATTAGAGTACAATGCATGGAGCACTCACTTATACAGATTGAAAAGTTAAGTGACTGAATACTACTTGAGAAAATAGTCAAGGTTGGGCTGAGCCCTGGTGGCGTAAGTGGTTGAGTGCAGCACTGCAGCCCACAGGCTTGGCGGTTCAAGTCCAGTGACGACTCTCAGGAGCAGCACTGGGTAGCGCCCATGACCAACAGAGGCAGTGATGTCCACAAAAAAATAGTCAAGGTTGGCACAAGGCAACATTTTTTATGGTGCTCATTCACTAAGGCAAAACTGTGTCTGTAGAGCTAAGACATGTCATTTAAAAAAGGAGACATGAAAATATAGCAAACAGGCTGAGCCCCGGTGGCGTAGTGGTTGTGCGTGGGACTGCGACCCACTGGGATGGAGTTTCAATTCCCGCTCACAGGACCAAAGGCTGGGCCTCCTACTCCCACCACCAGCGCAGTGATGCCTAAAAAAAAAAAAAAAAAAGAAAGAAAGAAAAAAGAAAATATAGCAAATATTTGTTTGTCTCCACTTGTCAATTATTAGATAACCTTGAAAGCAGGAGATTTGAACCAAAGTCCAATGATTTCCGAGACCATGACATTGGGATAGCAGCCATCTGCTGCCTCTTACCCTAGAGCGTCCCAGCTTTAAGTCCAAAGGAGCACTGCAGTTCATTTAATCTGTAGCAGATATGTTTAAGTTGAAATCTGGTTCATTTAGAAGCACTTCCAAGTCAGATCCTTCTGTGTAGTCTATGAAGAATGATGTATATCTTGAAAAGCCAAAATCTAAAGCCCAGTAGCTTATGGCATAGGATGAATGAAGCATCAAAGGCAGAAAGGAAATTTGGTGAATAAAAAATATCATAATTAGGAATGTATTATAGGGTGGATTCTCCCTCCCTTAGTGGCTTATACAAGTAATGTTAAGGGTTCCCTGCCCCCCCCAAGGAAGAATCTGCCCCTCCTTAGTTTGCTCATAAACAGAAGTGGTATTTCCTCTTCCTGTGGTCCTAAAACTCCATGGAGATTCACTGAACACCCCTGTAGGAGTGTCTATTGAATTGGGGGTGACTGTGGGGCAATAGCAGGAACGACTTGGCACCTATCAAGTTCGCGCTAAATGAAAAACTGACCTTCGCTGACATGGGGCTGCCTCTGCAGAAGTGGTTTTTGAGGTATGCAAATGAGGACGCGATAAATGGTTCGTGAGCATTAGACAGGCACACCGGCTTGCTGCTTGGCAGAGCAGAGTCAATGATTGCAAACCGCTGCATCTGGAACCAGAAGCCAGCCTTTCTCTTGGTGTCTATCCTCCCCGGCGCCGTCCCATAGAAGAGCTGTCCTTTTGCGATCGACTCATGCACCTCCCCATGATGAAGCATGGCATTTTCAAAATGGAGGTGAAACTGTTTCCCAACATGCTGCCGACCTAACATGCGGAGGAGGCTGCTGGAGGCTGTGTTTCTCTCTGAGGAGCCTCTTTTCTTATTTGAGGAGCAGGGGTCCTCAGACTTTTTAAACAGGGCCAGTTCACTCTCCTTCAGACTGTTGGAGGGCCGGACGATCATTAAAAGAAAAACCTATGAACAAATTCACTGCGGGCCTGGGATGAGTTGGCTGCCGGCCACAGACAGCGGTGACAAAAACACCTGGCAGGCCAGGTAAATGTCCTTGGGGGGCTGCATGTGCCCCATGGGCCGTAGTTTGAGGAACCCTGCGTGAGAGACTCTTGGACAACCTGGGACCCTTACTTGCAAGAGTTTTCTTCTCAGTTGCTGACTCTGCTGCCTGGCGTGTCCTTTGGTGAAACAACGTTGTTTGAAGATGGCGCCCCTCAATCAGACTGCAACACTTGAGTTTTCTCTCCAGAAAATCACTTCCAACTTACCCGTCCTCTGGGTACCCCTCTTTGAAAACATGTTGTAGCTCCCTCCTCTAATGGGGAGGTGGGCAGGGAAGAGCTCAAGACTCTGTCCCTGGCTAAATAATAGCAATAGCTAATGTTACTAAAGTATACCGGGGTATCAGGCTTTGCTGTAATTATGGCAAAAATGATCTTTTCTCCTTGACTCTTCATAATAATCTTATGAGTCAGATTCTCTCCCTAGTTCCATTTTTTAAATCTTATTTTATAGAGGGCTCTTGCAGCTCTTATCACAATCTATACACATATCCATTCTGTCAAACACACCTGTACATAGGTTGTACGCATCTTTTCCCAAACGCTTTCCTTTCTACTTGAGCCCCTGGCATTAACTCCTTATTGTTTCCACCCACCCTCCCTCCCATATGTCCCCTTGATAATTTATAAATTATTCTTTTAATTTTTTCTTGTCTTATACCAACTGCTGTCTCATTTCACCCACTTTTCTATTGTCCATTCCCCTGAGATGGGGGATATATGTCAGTCATTGTGATTGGTTCCCTCTTACTCCCTGCTCCTACCCTTACCTTCCTAGTATTTCTGCTCCGCTTGCTGGTCCTGAGGGGTTTATCTATTCTGAATTCCCTATGTTGTGAGCCTCTTACCTGTATTAATATACAAGTTCTGGTCTGGCCAGATTTGTAAGATGGAATTGGGGTCATGGTAGTGGGTGGGGAGAACACCCACTAGAGGAAGATTGTGTGTTTCATCAGTGTGTTAGTCCAGGTAGACTAGAGGAACAAATTTCATAGATATGCATATGTATATAAGGGAGTGGTTTATATACAAAAGGAATGGAATGTTGAGAAAGCATCCCAATCCAGTTGAGTTCAAAGTCATAAGTCCTATATTAGCTCATATATCCGATATCAGTCTATAATGTCTCCTTCCTACTCACGAAGTCACAGGTCAGTGGGTGCAGAATCCTGATGCTGACAGGGGCCCCCTCATGGCTCCTTGCTTCCAGGGCTCAGGGTCCATCAACAGCATCCAGTGGTGGTAGAAGCAACTCATCGATGGCAGGGGTCCCCACGTGGCCTCTCCAGCTTCAGAGGTCTGGCTCCATCAGGGCAAAGCCGTGTGGCTTCTTCTCCGGCTCCTCAGACGCTGCCATCTTGTCTTGTCAGTGATTCATCGTCTCTGAGACTAACTCTCAACAACTGAGGAGATAGCTTCTCATCTTCATGAGGGAAATATCTCGAGACTTCCCATACATATAAACCATGCCCACACAGAGGCTTCCTTGGCTACTCAATGGCTATATCCAGATTAACAGGCCAGACTCCACCCCTACATCTTAACCTTGAAATTAACATAAGCATATGCCTGCCACAATCAGTGTGCTATGCTGCTCATTGACTGGCTCTTCTCTTCTTGTGTCTGTTCTGACAGGGGATGTCCAATTGATTACTGATGGGCTTTGGGTCTCCACTCTGCCCTCCCACTCATTCCCATTGATACATCTTTTGTTTGTTTTGGGTCTTTGTGCCCAATTCCTGATCTCATCAACACCACATAACACAGGCTAGGGCGCTTCTTCCATTGTCTCTTCTCAGCTAGATGGCTGTTTGTTTATCTTCAAACCTTTAAGACCCCAGACACTATATTTTTGATTGCTGGGCACCATCAGCTTTCTTCATCACATTTGCTTATGCACCCATTTTATCATCAGTTATCATGTCAGGGAAGATGAATATCAGAGTTCTGTGTTAAAAGAACAAATTGTTCTTGTGTTGAGGGAGTACTCGAGTGGAGGCCCAATGTTGATCTGTTATCATAATAATTTATAATATATATATATATATACATACACTCCCTTATCATTGTATATAAGTGTGTTTCCATATACACATGCCTATATTTAGAATTCTACAACTGTCCTTTGCCTCATAGTTCTTTCCTCTATTTCCTTTTATTTTCCTCTGATCCTACTCTCATGTTTGGTCTTCATTTGGGTTTTGGTGATTCCTCTCAGCTACATTTGCCCTTGATCAAGCTGCCCCAAGCATCCTATGCCCTTCTCACCATCAATTTTAGATCACTTATTTTTCCTTTGTCCCTGGGTTTGTTGGCAACCCCCCCCCATGTTTTCCCCCATCTCTCCCTCTCCTGTGTCCCTCCAAAACCACCAGTCCCATTGTTCTCTCCTCCAGATTGTTCATCCCGCCTTTATTGTCCAGATAGGCATGGATAGATAATAATACATGCAAAAACAAAGCAGAGCAAAATGTAACAAAAAAGAGAAGACAAAAAACACACCAACAACAGCTAATACTACAAAACAAAGCAACAAAGAAAAACTAACAGCAAAGACTGCACAGCCCTCACACAGTTCCAGATCTGTCCATTGACCATTATGAGTGTTTTCCAGTCGAGTCTTCTGGGGTGCAATGCCCGGCCCCAAGTCCACCTTTGGCATTCCTCAGAAACCTTCTTGCTCTGCTCCACTGCACCCCTTAGTGTTTACCCCAGTGCAGTGGGATCTGATGAGACACATCTTCCAAAACGTGTCCCCAGTGCTGTCCCCCTCACCACTATGTGTCAGTGAGGGACAAGTCATCCTCTCTGTGCATTGGCTGCTCTGAGCCACAATATTGTCCTCAGGGCTTGGTGGACCTGGGAGTGTTCCACTCTCTCTTCCCCCTTGGTTTGCTCCAGATTAGCCATCACCCTCCCCCAGCCCACTTCCTGAGATGCAGCTTTAGTGTTGTCCTCTGAAGTACATTCCTCTGTGATCGTGGTGGTGGCGGTGGGGGCACGTAGTTAGAATTGGGGACCAGACCTGTTGACCTCTCTCTCTGTTGGTTCCCTGTTTCATGCTGGTATGCTGCATTCAGATCTTGGCATGCTGGGTTGGAGTTTGGTCCCTCTTTCCCTCTCCTGTGAGGATGTAAACAACACCCTGTCCTTGGGTGAGTTAGTGTCCTGCTCCCCTGCCACCCCTGGCTCTTTCTCTCCCACTCTCGTTACTTGGCTGCCATACGTATCCCTGGGTTGGGTTTGGCACCTGTGGAAGGACCTGGACTTCACCCCGAGAATGTAAGTATTTTGTTGCTTTCCCCATATGTCCCCTTTGGCCTTTTTTTCCTAGCTTCATTTTACAGATGGAGAATGTGGGCACTGAAAGGTTAAGGAGCCTTCCCAAAGTCACCCAGGGTCTGGGTCGAGATCTGACTCTTGCAATACATCGTTTTGTCCCCATCTACTTAGGTGCTACTAGACAAACCAGCCAGGCATTCACTGTGCATTTCAAACCAAATCCCAATTCAAAACCAGCCTTCCTGCCTGCCCAGGCTCTGTTGAGAAGACGGAAGCAAAAGAAGCAGCTTTTTGGACTATAGATCACTTTACAGATAGAGTTAGAGCCTCTGCTCCCTCTATTTCTTGTGTGTGGGTGTCTAGGATAGGATTGTTTTCATTTTATGTGGCATATGGCATGGAAATGATATAACACTCAACTGCTCTATCTCAAATCTCACTGCAATCCAATCGCTACCCACCCTTAAAAACTCAGTAGTGACCCTATAGGGCAGAATAGGGCAGCCCCTGTGAGCTTCTGAGCCCGTCAATCTCTACAGGAGTAGAAAGTCTCATCTTTTTCTTGGGGAGCAGAAGGTGGTTTTGAACTGCTGACCTTGTAGTTAACTCACAACTCATAACCCACTGCTCCACCCTCTACAGTTTAGAAGAAACTTTTTTACTCATGTGTAAATCTAGCTCACTATTTCTTTCTACCCGCAATATAGTATTGAAAATATAATTCTATATTTTATAAAATATGTAATTCAATTTCATAACTTAGAAAATTATAGATTTTTATTCTATATAATTCAATCTTTTCAAATGCATAATTTAATAATACAATGAACATTTGTTCACATTATATTGGATACATAGGAGAGAATTTTGTGACACATGACTGAGAATGCAATTGCCAGTGTGTAAGGTATAAACATTACTAACTTTGTTAGATATTGCTTATTGTGCTTTAAAACAAGTGTGCCCATTTACCTGAAGAAAGTTTTGTATATTCCCAAATTCTTGCCATTTTGTATTCTCAGATTGCAAAATGTTGTGTTTCATGGGAAGCTGTTTCCTCTATATTTAGCAGTCATTTTTTGGTTTGTAATTTAAAAATTACCCTTGATAAAAGCAATATGCACAAACAGTGGCTGAGTTGCTGCTTGAGACGCGTGTATCAGAGGAGAATCATATTCCATCGAGTTTTCAGTGGTCGATTTTTTTTTTT
>PVJH01014621.1:0-56293 GCA_004026705.1 Nesogale talazaci | reverse complement strand
CCCCCCCCCGAATTCCCTATCTCCCCTTGTATCGGTTATTCTCAAAATGCATCCTCTCCTCCTCTATCCTCTTTTCTAAAGAGCATTTTAGTTGCATTTCTATCAAGACAGACATGTACGGAATTAAATTTTTCTTAATAATGTCCTAATCTTAAATAGCTGTACTATCTACAGTTACCTATAGTTTCTCCTAAGAGTATTCATTTATGTTCTCTCGCTCTCTTTTTCTTGGAAGGAAGCTCCTAGTTCCCCATTCTCCTTGTGTTCTTCTAGCTTATGGAGTAGGCAAAGGAGTGTAACCAAAATTCAGCTCACTTTAATCTCCTCAATTCCTCAGAGACAAGAGTTTCTATCTAACTAAGTACATGGCAGACCCACCCACACCTCCAAATGTGTCGAGATCTCTAAACCACAAACTTTTCCCGACTTCCACTTTGCACTAGTTCCTTGCACTAGTGCTTATCTGTGGTGCCTCAAGAGATGGAGAGATCGAACGACACATTGCAGTGGGTAAATCTGCTGCAGAAGACCTCATTACAGTGTTAAAAATGAAGAATGTCACTTTGAGGACTAAGGCGTGCCTGACTCGAGCCATGGTATTTCCAGTTGTCACTTTTGCTAAGTTGGATATGAAATACAGACGTCTGAAGAAGTAGAGATGCATTTGAATTATAGTGCTGGTGAAAATATTGACAGTTCCATAAACTGCCAAAAAGGACAAACAAATCTGCCTGAGAAGAAGTACAGTCATAATGCTTCTTGGAAACAAGGATGGGGAAATTCGGTCTCACATACTTTGAGCATGAAAGATAAGTCCCTGGAAAAGGACAACATGCTTGGTAGGGTAGCGGGCCAGTGAAAAGGGGAAAGACCCTCAGCAAGCTGGAGTGACACAGTGACTGCAACCCTGCTCAAACATAAGAACAGTTGTGAGAACGGCCCGGGACCGGGCGGTCTTCTGTTTGTTCTCCTGTTCATAGGGTTGCTGTGCCTTGGATTGACTTGATGGCACCTGAAAACAGCAGCATATTATCTCCGCAATGCAGAGGAGCTTCCCAACTTTATTGCTCCTGTACTGGCGTTGGCTCCAGTATTTGCTGAATTGGATGCATAGATACTTAGTTGCCTTAAGAATTGACCATATATGGAAATGGCATAGGACATGCTAAGATGCTTGCTGTTTGGGCCCATGGAGTAAATTCCAATTCACGCAGAACCTCTATAAGAGTCCAACTGACCCATCAGGTGACTCCGGGAACTTGGGTGACACCAATTCTTTTGTTTCACAGAGCTGGCTGATGGATTTCAGCCTTCACCTTCAGTTATCAGCTTAGTACTTAACCAGTGTGCCACAAAGGCTTCTTGGCAAAATGATAGCCTCTTTCATTTCAGGGTCCATCCTTTAGTCCTTAAATTTAAGCTGTTGGGCATTATCAACAGAACCATTTATAAAGACTCACGCAGCATTTATAATAGGAAAGACGAGCCCCAGGATCACTGCATATTCTTATTAGGCTCACTTCCTATCTCTTATTTTTTTTTCTCTAAAGAATTTACAAAGAAGTACTGAAATAGAATCAATGGATTGTTTAGTCCTGAAACTCTTTTCCTTTATCTTTCAGTAAATTTTAAATAAATGTTCTTTACTTACAATGTTTAATCAAGAAGTATGGTTATCTAAAATTCTCTCTGTTTGACCTTTCTTCAAACAGCATTGAATCCACTGAAAAATATACTCTTCCATGCAGTTCTGCATTCTGAATGCCACTTTATTTGCTTCTAGTTCCCGTCTCTCTATCTTTTTTTTTTTATGGGATCATTTGCATAACAATTCTATCTTAAGATGATTTATCAATATGTTATGATTACTTTCACCTGTAGCAGAGAACACTCTACCACATCTTTTGTTGTCACTATGGAAACAATTATTATATTTTAAAAAGAGAGAGGACTAAGATTTCCATTTAGAGTAAAACTTAGTTTGGACAGATAATTTTGAACAAAGGCAAAAAAAAAAAAAGGCTACTATTTGTTCCTAAAGGAAAACAAGACCTGAATTCAATAGTCATTGTTTTTGCTTGTTTGTTTTAAGAATATCAGTAAGACTGTGAAATCAAGTCTGGAGTCATTTGTGACAGTTCTACCAGTAAAATTAAAAGCTAAAAATGTCATCCTATTCCCTGATTGTTCTTTAGTCCTTGTCAAAAATAATTACTCTAACATGAAAATATTCATGCTTTAATATTCCCCTTTTAACTTAGAGTACAGTGTTTCCATAAAGAAATTCCATCTATTTCTAAAGTTTCTCACTTAAGAAAGTAAAATTAATCTTGAAAGATAAAGAGATAGTGTGATGAGCTGTTTGTCAGAGAAACCACTGGGTTATATAGCAATTTCCATAGGTTTCGACTTGGGAGGTCCCTGTCCCGCAGTTTTCCAATAAAACCCATTTGTAAATGTTATGTCTCCATTATCTTTCCAAGTAGAAATAGACTATTGTCAGAGAATGTGGGATTGGATATTGAAGAGGAGTAATTTGAAGGTAAACTAGTTTGTAAATTGATCGAGGAACTCAATTTAGAACCAGAGGCAAATAAAAAAAAACTAACCTGGAGAGGAGACAGAGTAGAAAAACATTATGATTTCAGAATCTTTAAAAAATTATCGTTAGAAAAGGAAGTATGGTTTTATCTAATAGACTATTTAAAACTATTTTAAGTTCTCTTGTGGCAAGTGGTTGCCCTTTCATTAGTCTGTGAATAGTTCAACACTCGGATCTTTGTCATCACATACAGTTTGCTTTCTAATAATATGCTATTTATCCTTTGGAGAGTCCGTCTATGCTGAGCCTCTTCAAATATGAGTGCTTTGAACAGAGGAGGGAGGAAGGTATTACTGCTTGTTCTCTCAAGACAGCTAATTTTCTTCAGTGGTCTGGAATTGAATAGGGAAAAGCAATCTGACTGGGACACTTTGATGAACCTATGGAATGGCATCCTTTGGGTAACTTTTTAAAATGGGAAAGGAAAAGTATAATACAAGGAGCTCTCTGTGGGATATGATGATAATCCAGTTTCTGTGCTGGACTTACCATTTTAGTACAGTAATGTAATTGTTAACCTCATAGACTTTGGAATCAGAGTGCCTAGGGTTGAATCTGGACTTCCATTTACGGCTCAGGGTTGTTGATCCAGTTATTAAATCTAGCTCTTCCTTATGTTCTTAAGTGCTAATAAAATAATAGTTTCTTCACTTTAAAGACATGTTTCATGGTGCATAGGCAATGGTATTACTTTAATTGAGAGTTTATAAAATTACTATTATTACTTTCATCTTACAGGTAATACTTTAGATTATTTATAACAGAGTATGACAAGTTGCACTTTTAGCAAAATGGCAAGATTGAAAAGTGAACCCAGGCTAGTTTGTACAGACACAATTATTTATGATGTCAAATATGATTCTACTTCTAAGTCAGATGAAAATTTGAGAAAGGTAGTTCAACCTTCAGAGCCTCAGTTTAAATAACTGCTTGATTAATGAGGATATTGATGTTTAATCTTGTGATAGTTAGGCTTTATGTCAACTTGTTGGTCAGGATTCTACCATAAAATAATCTAACACAGTGTAGTCATTTGCATGATTGGATCTTTTGAGAAGCAGGCAAGCAATGGTGGGAAGAATAGATCTCTTTCATCTGGCCACAGCCTGCATTCAGGGTGTGGAGTATCATTAGAATACATTGACAGTGTGTAGAAGCTAGCTGACTCCTACTATTGAACAGATTCAGCAGGATCCATAATCCTGCATCCAGTTTGTTCTCTGCTGATCTCAAGAACCAGCTGATCAGAGGACGGCTGACCTTGGATTCATTCAGTTGATGTCCAGTTCATTCAGTTCAGCATCCACCAGCCTGTGATCTTCCTGCCTCATCTTCCTGTTTCTTGGTAATCAGCCCATACAGAATACGTGTCAAGAGAAATCTTCAGCTTATATTTGACCCACAGACTTCAGTTGGACGGGACTTACTTCGACAACTGTGTGAATCAGTACTTGATACAAATCTCTTACGGTATACAAACTCATCTGTTTCATAGAAATAGCCATATATGAGGGAAAGAGGTTGCTGTCACTGGAATGAAGAGAACCTTAACTCATTGACCTGGCCCAGTAGAGCACTGAGGCCCTCTGGAACTTCAGCTACAGAATGACCACTTGCTAGCTGTGAGGACTTAGTTGAACCAGTGTTCTCATCTCTAATCAGGATGCAGCTATCTATCAAACTTCCTTTGCACACCACACATAGGACTATTGAGTTGATCTCATCTGTTACAGAGTAGAACTGAATTACAAAAGGTTTCTTTGGTTGTAATCTTTACAGAAGAAAATTGCAAGGCTTCTCTTCTTTGGGTGGATTTGAACTGTCAAATTTTTGACTAGTGATAGTAAAGTTCAAGCAGACATATCAACCTCAAAGGACTGTTGGAGGATCAAATACAACATTTACATGAAACTACTGTGGAAACTGTGCCCATGCTTTGCAGAAATAAAGGGTAGGTGAAGCTCTGTGGGGACCAGTCCCAATCCCTCCCTCCCTCAGGCAGCCAAGCCACCATCTACAAGCTCTGACCCGGGACTTGCCTTCTATTTAAGCTTTAATAACCTTAGATTTCACTGCTCTGTTCTCATCTCCCATCTCATTTCTGGATGAAATAAGAAAACTCATCTAACTTTCAGTAGCCGTGCTCATGTTTCAAAAACCAAATTATCCCATTCGCTGAATCTGCCTATCTTTACTCATTCAATTCTGTTATATTTAGGAAGCTCCAGGAAGTCACTCTGCCACTTTCCCTCGATTCCCTTTTAGTCAATCCCTCTTCCTCACTAAACACAGATTCTTGATCTGTAAACAGGCTAGTAAATGCCACTTCCAGAATTGTAACAGAAATGGATAAGGTAGCAAACTTAATGTGCTTAGCAGATTGTTTGGTGAAGGATATGTTCTAGATGGTAATTAATTTGTGAGGAGTCCAGAGAATAAGAAGTGAGTTGACACTTAGATGTTCCTCACACTAAATCTGATCCAGGGATATATTAAAAAAAATGAACATTATTACTAAAAATCACTTTTGGAAATTTTTGTCTCTACAATTAATTATGCAGTCAAGAAATTCATATGAAGTTAGATTTTGATGCAATTATTTTGCTGAAAATCTTAAGCTTTATAAATTCAGATATTAGTCCTCAAAACTGTGTATGAATTTTAAAGAGTATGCCTGCCTTCGAAGATGCTCAGAATAAAGACATTATTCCTTCCTCAATGATTTTTAGGTTAATCAAAAATGTTAGCCTACTCTATTCTAAGGTGTGTAACTTAATCAGGAAGGAGCACAATCTGATAAACATAGATTTGTCCCAGGATATCATGTTGGGGCAAGACATGGACATGTGAAGCAAATGGCTTTTGGGATTTCATAGTTCCACAAGTGACATTCATCCAGAAAGTTACAGACAGGTCGTAAAGGTAAGAGACAAAGTATTGATCAAAGTCATAAATTTATATGCGTGGTTGTGGTTTGTCTCACTAGAAAAGCAAGCCTGGTGCCATAGATTCGGACACACTGCAACACTATAGAAAACAGCAGACTACCCCATAGCGTTTCCAAGGCTAAAAATCATTCCAGCAGCACATGGCCGTGTTCCTCTCTAAAGATGGGTTTGAACTCTCCATCTTTTGTTGAAGTAGTCAAATACTATCATCAGTGCACCAGGGTTCTTTGTGACTTGCTAAGTTAGGCAAAGCTGACTCATGCTGAGTTAGGAAACTGGGTAGGGAAGGAAACTTGAGAACATTTCTATATGAATTGATATTTTTAAGATAAATTAGTTTTGGAGTCAAAGAGGCCTGAGATTTCATTTAGTCCAGAATATCACCTTGCAAAGTTTCATCATTCTAAGTAAAACGAAGGACCAATAGGAAGATGACGTGAATTTATGAAATAATAATAACAGGAGAGTGAAAGTGCACACACTTTCCTGCACATTGCAATTTGTTAACATGTCCTCCAGTCACTGGCACTCCTGTTTGATTGGTATCCAAAGTGCTAACCTGGGCCTGGTCTCCCCCTTCTTTTGTCAGATTCGATCTCTTGTTATTAACTCTCTTGACTTGTTTTGCTTATTGTAGTCTCTCATGAATTCATGACATTTTCTCACTTTGTATATGGGCTCACTTTTAGAAAAAAATCTCCCTAAACACATAACAGCTTTTAATATCCCATTTACTTTCTCTAAATTCAAAATGACTCCCACTGAACAGACTGCAGATCACTTTTTCCTTCTAGGCCCTTTCCCTTATTTCTTACAGTATGAGGTTCAGTTTTCTAGAGCAGCAAACCTGTGACACTTGTATTTGTGCATATATATAGGAAGAGATTTACATCAAGGGATGTGTGTATATATAGGAAGAGATTTCTATCAAGGGATGGCTTAAGCAGTTGCAGAAATAAAATCTAGTCCAGTTCAAATGCATCAGATGGAACTATAGGAGCTGACAAACAGGAGGCAGGAAGACCACTGACTGGTAGATGCTAAGCTGAATGAACCCAACATTGGTCTCATAAATTTAAGTGACTAGACGTCTTGCCATTGGCAGGACAGTCCCGATTTTAAACAAATTTTGCCACTTCCTGCGGCATTTTTAAAAAGTCCCAATTTTTGGAAAGAATGCATGACAAGCTAGGGAACGGCAGGAGAATGAGAAGGGAATATGCCCCCTCTACACTCCCTCCCCCACGTCAATGGTATCCCGCTTTACCAATGTTAAAATTTGGTCACTTTATAAATTCAAGGTTGACAAACTCCTCCTGGCTCCTGGGATCAGCAGGCAACATAACAGGAAGTTGGCAAACCAAATGCAGGATCCAGATCCAGCAGTTAGTTTATACACCCTGTCAAGATCCTGAATGAAACCTCCTTCAGTTGTAGCGTTGATAGGGACCAGATCTACTCTATGGCTACTTTACAAAAGATCCCATTATGAAGTTGACTACACTATATTAGATCATTTTATGGGAGAATTCTGGCCCACCCAAGCTGAGATAACTCTACCTCTCACAGTTAACAATGTATCATATACTTCCCAAATGTCCATGATCATGATGAAAATTAATATGTGGGGCTATCAATCAGTATTAAGATATATCTTAGGTCAATGTTCCCCAAATAAAAGTCTGTGTAGGAGAGCTGAAGGGCAACCATATATTAATAAAATCTGGAAATAGTATAAATATATTATTCTCCTCTTGGTGGCTTGTAAAAGCATATCATGGTTAAGAATTATTATGATAAAGAAATCTGTTAATATTTATTTCAAATAGGATTTCCCAGATTTGTTAGAACAAAGTAAATCACCTATTAGTATCCTAAAATATGCATTTGTGAAAGTTGTTATGTGCAGCAGATTAAGCTCCACCTTCTGCAACCTAATGTATAACAGGGGAAATTTTCCCAGTGGCTCTTAGTCATGGCAATGACTATGGCTATGTTTGACTATAATGTCTCCGCTATTGTGCTGATCCATCTCATCTAGAGCCTCTCCTGACCTTTCGAGTTTTAGTCACCACGTCCTTTTCTAGCAATTGGTCTAAAATCACTCCACAGCTAATTCTACAACCAATTGGAAAGTGTACATGGGAATTTTTAGTTAGGAGTCCTGTGGCGTTCCTGTGCTTATGTTAATTTCATGGTTGAGATGTCGGGGTGGAGTCTACCCTGTTACTCTGGAGATAGCCATTGAGTAGCCAATGAGGCCTCTGTGTGTGCATGGCTTTCTCCTGAGACTTCTGGGAAATCTCGCAATATTTCCCTCCTGAAGAGGAGAAGCTATCTCCCCAGTTGTTGGGGGTCGTCTCTGAGTTGAGAAACTATGGATAAGACAAGATGGCAGCATCTGAGGAGCTGGACTAGCCGGAGGAGAAGCCACATGGTCCTACCCTGATGGAACCAGACCTCTGAAGCTGGAGAAGTTACGTGGAGAGCCCTGCCACTGCGGAGTTGCTTCTACCACCACTGGATGCTGTTGATGCACCCTGAGCCCTGGAAGCAAGGAGCCCTGGGGAGACCCCTGTCAGCATTGGGACTCTGTACCCATTGGCCTGTGACTTCGTGAGTCAGAAGGTGACTTTATAGACCGGTATCAGGCATATGGTCTACTATCGGATTTATGACTTTGAACTGGACTGGGTTGGGATACTTTCTCAATGTTGCATTCCTCTTGTATATAAACTTTTCCCTTATATCCATATGTGTCTCTATGTGTTTGTTTCTCTAGTTTACCCAGACAAACACAAGCCTAAATTTCAACTTCTTCAATTATATAATGTGGATAATATTTTAATTAAATTTGCATTACAGGGTTAAGCATTAGAAGTAATGATTGCTTGGGAAAGTAAATAGTTGATTTAGTCAATTGATTAAGCAATTATCACTCACTGTCATGATCATAGGTGCTCTGATGGCATAGTTCATTATATATTGGGCTGCTAGCCTCAAGATCAGCAGTTCTGTACCACCAGCCACTATACAGGAGAAAGATGAGGGTCTCTACTCCCTAAAAAAGCTATGGTTTCAGAAACCCATGGGGCCAGTTATACCCTTTCCTATAGGGTCCCTATGAGTCTGCATCAACTCAAAGGGACTGAATTTGTCATGATCATACAGTCAAATATTTTACTCTTAAAGAGTGGAACTAAAAATGGCAAATTGCAATGAGGATATGTGAAAATTATAAGCACAGGAAAGTGTATCAGGTCACAGAGTGGCACAAGTGAGGCTCTATCACTAGGTATTTGGGGTGATTTAATGTGTATGTTTGTGTGTGAATACTGATTATACATTGGTAAGAGTTCATGCACAACAGAATTAAAGAACCTATGAGACAATAATTACTCCTGCCAATAAAATAACTCTTTAGTGGTCTCATGAAACCCAACACAGGCCTGGAGAAGTAATTTGTCTGGGCCTTTGTGCCATTAATTACGTCCTTCGATGAGTTGCTGGAGGGATCTAATCTCTTTCCTGAATGTGACAATTTCCTTTTGCAAACTAAAATTCAAAGAGAACTGTAATCTTGCTTGTTCTTCAAAGGATGACCTTGTGAATAATACTTGAGATAAAGATCTTTAAGGATTATGCATATCTCGACTTTCTTCTAAATGCATATAAAGCAACTCAAAATACACATGCGACCTTTGCATAATTTACTAGACAGTATTTGAAAATTCTGTCCTTGAATTACTATTTGAAAACCCTGTACTTCAGCTATTGTGTATAGTTTGCCTTTGAATAATTTTTTAAATTAAAAAAATGCCCTGGAATAGTTATCGTGTTCCCAATATGTTTTCCTGGGTACTCACCTCACCTTTAAAAAAATGTTTCCATCTAATGTCCAGGATTTTGCCATACCGATAGTGTACATAACTTTCATAAGTGTGCTAGCACATGTTCTATGAAAATTGCTCTTAATGTTGATATAGGTACAATCAATTTATAATAATGACACCGTGGAAGCATAGACATCTATTTTAAAAATCTTTACAGAATGAATTCAGTGAAATGCTACAATCTTTTTGTAGGGTGGATTAGGCATATTAATGACTTAGATAATCATGGGAAAGCCTGGTGCAGCAATAGATGTTTACAAAAGAGTTTTGTATTCTAAGATGACTAGAAATACTTGTTGAAACAAATGGTTATAATTTGGAAAGTATTGCTAAAGAAACACAATGACCCTACATCTTATAAAGAATAGCTTTTGGTGTAAAAAGTTTGCGCCTAGGAAAACCCAGTGGATAATAAGGTAGATGCATATTCATGCAATTTATTAATAATTCCCAGGGCTGTGTAGATGGCTGTTGACTATAATTGATTAAGACTAAATTTGATTTTAGTATATAAGAATGTCAAGCAAGGAGCTACAGTTTCTGGAGGGCAGTATTAGAATACTCACTCTGATGCCTGTGGACCTCAGGTTTGAATGATCAGAGGCAGCTAACTGCACAGCAAAGTGAGAAGAAGGCTGTGTATATTGCAAAAAGCTGTAAGTTTTGTTGACTTAGTATCTGACTGTTCAGCAAAGATCTTGTTCTTTATTTAAACTTGTATTCTCTTATAACAGCGAACTTCTATGTCTTCTGTTTCAAGTTTAATAATTTTTAAAGTACATAAATACCATAACATTAAAGAAATGGTAAATTGAAAAGAAGAATATTTTTGCATGGAAGGAAATATTTCTTAACTTACTATGTGATATAAATTTGTGCAATGACTTTTCTTGCTTACCATAAGCCTTTTAATCCAAGAAAACATTGATATGTGAACCAAGTATAGTTGAATTTTGTGCTAAGCTTGCTGTAAAGGCAGATTTAATATAAACAAATATGGACTAATAACTTATATCTCTTGTTTGGAAGGCTAAAGTATTGATAGAGTGATTTTCTAGAAATTATCTAATATAATCAAACCAGACCTATTTTCAAAACCTTTTCATTGAGTGTGCATGGAAAATATTGAGAGTCACAAAGAATATGGAATAGCATCTGGACAGGAAAACATTGCTTCAGTTTATTCTGCAGAAAGATGAAATGTAATTTAATGACCTCCTTATAAATATGTTTATAGAAGTGGCTATAGCTAGTCCCAATACTTATAAAAAAGGTTTGCTGCAATTTGAATAAAAAGAATACTTTAAAGTACACATACTTTGTATTTATTATGCAATAATTTGACATTGAATTTAATATTGGCTTTTGATTTTTTTAATTAATCCTAAAACAATTGAATGAAGTAGCTAATGAAAAAGAGGAATGCTCTCAATAAGATGGACTGACACAGTGTCTGTAACAATGGTCTCAAACATCCGAACAACAAGGTGCAGGAACAAATGATGTCTTGTTCTGTGGTACATAACGTTGCTATGAGACAGACCCCATTCAAAGGCACCCAGCAACAGCATCTCAAATTAGCATCTTCATTTTCGAGATGAGATTTAGAGAGGCTTAGGAAATGAGACTGAATGAACCATCAAATAACTTGCCAAGGGCTACCAATTTAGAAAATCACATAATTTAAATTTGGTCCTGGAATCCTTATGTATTAATGATTACTTCTTGATGGATGTTCTCAATCCTATTAAACAGTGATGTGAAATGAAAAAAATAAATTTAATTGACATTACATGCATATCATGCAGCTCAATAGTTTCAGCACATTGCAAGAAATGGGTAATCATCACCACAATCAATTTTAGAACATGTTCTTTCTTGTACTCATCATTACTTCCCATTGCCCCCTAACATTCCTTGCCACAGCTGCAGGGAACTATTAATCCGGTTCTTGGCTCTATAGATTTGCCTATCTTGACTTTCACATTAAGAAAAACATAAAATAGTAGACCATAAAATAACCCCCCCTGTGAATAGAATAAAATATAAGAGAAGAACTTCCATTGAAAAGATAGCAGAAAATAATAAAAACTAGAACAAATTTAATATTGATCAAAAGAGAACAAATAATAAGTTTTCAAATTTTAACCTAACTACATCAGTGTTGGTCGAATTGCCCAACCATTGTGTCATAATAGAACTATTCACATCCGCCATCAATGCTCAAGGGAAATTTACTAGAGGATTAATCCACTTGGGGACTCTGCTTGTGGATTTTAAGCCTTAACTGTCATTCATAGAACTTTTGCAATCTGAATGCCAAGAATATAAGCTCTCATCTTGAGTTCTATTGGGTCACACAGACTGCTCTGCTTTTTCTGTGTGAAAGATTGCTTATTTAAGGCAAAGTTTTAAGACCTCAGGTACACACTATTCTTTCTGATAGGTGGGCACCAACTGATTTCTTCACCACACTTGTCCAGCACCCATATTCAGTGGTGTATTTAGAGTCACATAATAAGAATCAATTTCTTATATCAGGGTTATGATTACTTGTGAGCTCAAAACCCCTTCATGTATTTTGGTTTAAATAGGTCCCTGGTCCATTTTCGAGTCATCACTATCCTGATTGAACATTATAAACCATCCCCATGGGTATATGAACATATAATTTATCTTCCATAGGAGACTTTTTGAAAAATAAAAGCAACTCTAGCTAAACAGGCAACATGATTAAGATGTGTGAACTGGACTCTACTCAACAAGCAAGTACGTGATTTTCGGCATTGTGATTTGGGGTAGGGGTGATTATTCCAATGTTCTCCAGAAAAATTGTTCCAGGAATGCATTAATAGTCGAACAGCTTGAATTTATCATCTTGTTGCAATGATGGAGACTGCACACCTTAGGAACCTGTAAGATGCCACAGTAAACAGTTTTGAAGAGGGGCTCTTTGTACCAACTAGTTGTGGAGAAGTTTCTGGCAAACAAGATTTTGCTTTTATTTTCATATGGCCAGGATATTAAGACAATTCTAAGATTGCCTTAATAATCTTAATCATTTTACATGGACGGTGTTGCTGTTGTTAGGTACTGTGAAACTGTACCTGAATCATAGTCACCCTGTGTACGACAGAATGCAATACCACCAGTTCAGTGGCATCCTCACAATGGATATGACCAAGTTTATTGTTTCCAGCTTCTGTGCTAACATATCTCATTATGGGTCACCTTCATTTCCTTGATCTTTTACTTTACCCGTCAGGATGTCCTTTCCCAGGCACTGATCTCTACTGACAATTCATCCGAGGTACATGGAGTCTCAACATTGTTGCTTTCAAGGAGCACGCTGGCTCTACTTCTTCCAAAGCAGATTTATTTGTTCTTCTGGCAGACCACGGTACTTGTAATATTTCTCTCCAGCACCATATTTCAAAAGCATGACTTTTCCTGAAATCATCCTTGATCAGTCCAGCTTGCCCATGTGTATAAAGTGATTGAAAACACCATGGCTTGAGTCACATGCATCTTCATTCTCAAAATTGCCTCTTTGTTCTTCAACCCTTTAAAGAGGTCTAGTGCACCAGATATGTTCAATGAAATATACTGTTTTCTTGATGGCTACTTCCATGAGCATTGACTATAGATGGATACTAGTAAGAAGAAATTCTTGACAATTCTAATGTTTTTCCCCCTATATGTATCATTATTATCTCCATGGGGGATTCAGGAAAAAGTCTCTGAGAAAAGATATTTGAACAAGCTCTTTATTATGTTCAAGGAGTCAGCATGCATAAAGGACCTTCTGTGTTTGACAAACAATGGTATAAAAGTCAATGGAATTTGTGAACTATGAATAAGGGGAGTGTGCTAAAAGATGTGGTATAGTAATATGATGAACATTCCCCAGAGTAGAGAGAGACCACGGGAATGTTTCAAGCAGATAAATGACAAAATCTGACAGAAATTTTCAAAGGACCATGCTATTATAAAGTGGCAAATGGAACGAAGGGAAGTGATCCAAAAAACTAGTGTGGTGGTCCAAGGAAGAAATGATGGAGCTTGAGTCTAGACCAAATGATAGGTGTTGTAGGAAGATGTTTAGATTCTGGGTAAAGTTTGATTTTTTTTTTACTGAAACTTACATGTTTCAAGGACATTTCTGTTTGATTCAGTGATTCTCAACCAGAAACAGTTACCCTCCAAAGCACATTAGATAATATCTGGAAACATTTTTCAGTTGTCACAACTGGGGGAAGGGAAATGCTAAGAGCATCTAGGTCAGAGGTGCTCACACTTTCTCAGCATGGGAGCTACTTATAAAATCATCAAATCAAAATAATCTTCCAACTACAAAATGCAAAACATATTTAATTAATTTATTATATTTATTCATAAATGGATTGAGAATTACTTATAGATATAATGTATGTATGTATAACTGCATGAGCCCACATTGCACAACCCATTTAACTATGTACATTTCTAGTCATTGCCTGAGTTTACTCTGATGAGCCAGGGATGCACAATCCGGACAGTACCTGCTGATAGCCAGCCTCAAGCACACTTCCAAATGATCATCAGTCGTGATGGAACAGTACTTGGACTTAATGATCTTTATGTGGGAAAAGGCTGACTCACATAAAAAGTAGAGCTGAATAATGCAGTCAAGGAGGTAGCATATTTTCTCACGTGTGGGTACTTTCCCTCTGCTAGTAAGTTCCAGAACTGTTCATATGCTCTGGACTTCAGCTGAATGTCAGCGTGTAGTTTCACAATCTCCCATTCCATGTGAAAGTAATACATTTTTATCTTCTAACTTTTTCCAGTTCCCCCACTCAGGTTAATACTCTTTTTATGTTTTTTGTTTGTTTTGCTTATTTCTTTATTCAGCTTTTTTCAAAATAAAGATTTTATTGGGGGCTCTTACAACATTTAATACATCATTCGTATTAAGCATATTTGTACACATGCTGCCACATTGATCTACGTTATCTACTTGAACCCCTTCAGCATAAGCTCCTCTTCCCCTCTTTCCTCTAGTTCTTTATTTTTTTAATTCCAATTCCCCAAATTTCCCCTTCCCCCTTCTCCTCCCCCATGAACTTCCAATAACTTACAAATAGTTATTGCCCCTTCTTATCTTACTCTGTCAAATATGTCTCTTCACTCACCCCCCCCCACACCCCTTATGTTTAAGAGAAAAAAATCAAGGCCTAAAACTGGCAATAATTTAGCTTGTCAGTTTTGCTGCCTTTAGTGCAGTTATTTGTGAATGCTTTTGATAAATAAGATTGCATCTGATTGGTTGTGCTATATCAATTAAGTGATGGTATTGATGATAGGCTTGCAGGCTTGCATTTATTTTTTTAATGCCATGCAATCTACCCATACTACATTTGCAATGAACTAATAGATCGCGGTTGACATATTGAGCACCCCTGATCTAGGTGTAATGCGTACAATGCTCATAAGTATCCGATATTGCCCAGGATCTCTCCTATAGCAAAGTGTGCTAGTCTGAGTAGATAGAGAAAGAAATTCACAGACACTCATATGTGCATAGGAAATAACTTTCTATATAAAAGCAATTGAATATTAAGAAAACATTTCAGTCCATCCAGATCAAGTCCATGAGTCCAATATTAGACCATATGTCCAATGCTAATCTATAAAGTCCTCTTCAAACTCATGAAACACATGCAATGACACCAAATGCAGGAATATCACAGGCCAGTGGGCAGGAAGTCTTGTGGGTCCAGTGGTGGTGTAATCATCTCAACTCTGTTAGGGATCTCCATATGACTCCTCCAGATCCAACACTGCCATCAGCATAGCCCTAGGTGTAAAGTCAGTACACAGTCTCTCCAGGAGTGGGCGAAAGAGAAAGTGTCTCCTGCCTCCAAGGAAGATTCCTGAAGTTCCCAGTTCCAATCCCCACACAGAAGCCTCATTGACTGTGATCACTGACTGGACTCCACCCCTTCACTTTGAACCCTCACACTGACACCAGATTATGTAACCTCCTCACAAAGAATTATCCAGTCTAAAATGTCAATAACCCTGAGGTTGAGACACTGGGCATTAGATGCTTGGGAAATGGGTCAATGATGACTTTTAGTTTTTTGCCAACAGCAATAGGAAGATGATGTCTGTTAGTTTTTAATTTTGTGTTGAAGAAGGGAGGAGGAGGGTTCTTGCATTATTACTGCTATTTATATTTAAGTAAGATATGTGAAGAGCAACATACATCTTTGCCTTTATTTGCTGTGTACTAGATTCATATCCTTGTCTTCATCTGTCATAATATAACAGTTATAACTTTGAGTTACTTTGAGTAACACTTATGTTACTTTGGGTTCATTAGAATTCTGCCAGGATATAGCCTAACGTAGTGTGATCAACTCCCTGGTGGGATCATCTGTAAAACAGCCATGTAGCTGTGGGAAGAATAAACCTCCTTAAACTGGACACAGTCTAGATATGACTGAGGGAGGCTCCTTTCAAGATGTGACCTACTCTTGGTTAAAATCAACAGAGTATGAAGACTAGCTCAATAAGAATTGATGAACGTCTAGATCTTGTACTTGGTTCATTGACCCCCTGTTATAGCACTGGAACTTCTTTTCCCAGCAGCCATCAGTGATTCATTCAGTTTAGCATCCTTCACCTGGTGACCTCCCTGTTTCATTATCCTGCTTCCTGTCCATCAGTTCTAGCTGCTACCGGATTCAGAGGACACCTGCAGCTTACATCTGTCCCATGGACTTAAACCAGATTGGACTTACTTCTACCACTGTGTGAGCCCCCTTTTTGCTTTTGAATACAGTTTTATGGACACTTCATCCACATATAATGCAAATTAATATTTTAATCATATAAAGAAGAGTTGTACAATCATTACCACAATCAATTTCAGAATATTTTCTTGATAAAAATCTCTTTCTATATCCACACACATACAAGCATTACTGGTTTTGCTTCCAGAGAGTGTAGCCTAACACAACAATTAAAACTCACTGCCATTGAGTTCATTCTGACTCACAGGGACCCCATAGGACTGTGTAGAACTTCCCCTGTGGGTTTTCTAGACAATAACTCTGTACAGAGTGAAAATCTCATCTTTCTTCCTCAAGAATTAGCTGATGGTTTCCAATCATTGAACTTATGGTCAGCAGCCCAATGCATAACTGCTACACATCACCAGGACTGGCTGGATGCAGATGAGTAACACATTATTTGTTTTCCTCAAACCCAACAGTGTGTGCAAGCCTTTCATGCCTTTCTTGGCAAGGTTTTCTGGTGTTTCATTTACACGTCCAGCCATTCTGCAAAGAGTTTGGTTCTTTAATCTATACGATGATCTATACAATGGGAACAAGTTGAGCAAGCCTGTGGAATGACGTGAAAATGAAACCCCCCAACGCAAGCATTTTCCATCTCCAGGAAATTCTCCTGAGATGAGAGTATGAAAACACATTGACAAACCCTGGAGGCTCTATGAGAACAGGAGGTAGCACTAGAACATTTTTGAACGAATGAATGGACAGGTAGGTGGTAAGAAACAGCGTGCAAAAGGCAGGTCATCACAGGTTGTAGAAGATGTTAGATAAATAAATTGCTGACTGTGTGAACAGTGTCTCCCGATTTCTAGGCGTGAGCACAAACAACAATTGGGGTAGGGTTATTTTAGAAAACAGAAAATGAGAAAAGGGAACATTCTCTCTCTCTTCTGTGTTCTATTTCTAGCGTTAAAATTTCAGAAGCACATTTTGATATTTCCAAACCAGATCTTTCTGCGTATGTGCATGCCATATATCATGGCTTCTGAAAGTTGTAGTTCCTCAGTTAATTAACATTGACTCTGACTTAAATGAACAGTGGTCATGCTTCCAGAGAAGAGTCTACTGTCTTAGAACAAAAGGAAATATTTTCTTTTTTGTCCTCTCATACTTTTGTGGACACTCATTCCACGATTACAGAAGTCTGTGGTTGCTGTGATGTTCCTTAAACCCAACTTGTAAAGGCCCCCTCCTTGGTGGAGGGAGATTGGATGTTTAGTATCCACAGCTCCTTTTAAATGTTAGCTCTCCCTATGGGAGCACCCAGGCCAATTTGAAAACTATTGAGAGGTCTCATCTATGGCTTTGTTCCTGGCATTATGGCTCCAGAAACACAAAATTCATCACATGAGTAGGAAACTCACATTTAGTATAACTTAGCTCCCCCAGACGAGTACCACATGCATGTTTGAAATGGACTCCTGAGCACCCAAAGTGCACACACACCAGTGTTGTGGGGGCCTGCTGGGGACAGTGTGTGCACATTGTGTTAGAAGAAACAGCTGCAAGTTCCGTGTCAAGGTAGCCAGTGTGTCTCTCTATAAATAGCAAGTGAAAATGAAAACCATTGATGTGGAAACAAGGAACATATTACCTGTGGCATTTTTATTTTTAAAGCATGAAAGTATGGAGACAGGGTTTTTGGCTCTCTTTCCCCATCACACAAACCAATCAAAACTTGCTCAGAAGGTTGCTCTCAGTATACGTGGACTTTAAATTGTTTTTTGTTTTCTTATAGTGTTTTTTCTATGAAGTTTGTCTTCAGTTGGTTTCACCAGACATCACTTGTGTCCATAAGACCATATATTTAAATCACTAATTTGAATAGTGAGCACAGAATTAATATTTCATGGCAATTGGGTTGAATTTGTTGCGTAAAAAGACATCTTCATGAATATCATAATTTATCAAGATTATATGAGGACTCCCCAAGTTTTGACTTTGCATAATTACTTCAATATGGCAAGCACATTGTCTCTCAATAGATTATTGCCGTGAGTTTTGAAGACACCGTCAGTCAAGCGCCAAGGTCATCAGTGTCTGAGTATCTCACACCAGAGTCTCACATTTCTTCTTCTTATATATCCATACTACAGGTTCAGAACATATTCCTGATTCACAGAGAAAAAGACACATGCCTTTCCTCTAGATGTGAGATAAGAAGCATACAGAAATATCTTCCTTCACTGTTCACTAGATTTACTTATATAAGGCAGCCAAAGCACCTACTACCATGGAATTAAGTCTGACTCATAGCAGCCCTATTCTGGGTTTCTCGGGTCTTGCTAATCTTTTCAAGAGCAGTTAGTTCTAACTTTCTGCTGAGAGGCTATTGGTGGGTTCCAACGTGCCCTCCTGCGCTTAGACTCATGCTTCTTTACCAGGACACTTCCAAGGAACTCCTTTTGTAGTATAGCTGTACTACAATAAGCTTGCATGCTCTTCTGATTGCATAAAATTTCTGCACTTATTCTGAGGTAGCAAAGTAGGCCCTAGAATGCCCCTTACAGTCTTCTCGTGCATTACAAATTTCAGCATCTGGTAAAAAGAGAGACATTCTTTCTAATAAAAAGAGAGACTTCTTTCTAGTCATCCTTCTCTCCAAACTTCTCTCCCACTTTCACTCACTGCACCTTAAGCTTATCGCCTCTTGGTTGGCTCTCTGTATCTGGCAGAATTGTTCATGGGACCTGTAGTAGGAACTCTTGTCACTTGCAGTTGTTGTTCTGATCCATTTGAAAAATAGCTCTAATTGATTATTACCCAAGTTTACATTCGCCAAGTATGCATTGTGGTATCATTGAAGGGAGCCCCTGTGTGAAAATTATTGCAGTTTTCTTTAATATAAAATGATCTGAAGCTTGCAAATATTAAAGCACACATTAGAAGTCAAAGGCCACCACAAAGATGAATTATTCTGTATTTCACTTATGTGTCATATGATATGTGTGTGTCAAATGTGTCATATGTGCCATAATGTGTTGTATAATATGAGGGAATGATGTGTACAGATACTTAAAAACTCAGGAGGCTTGACCCATAAAGATAGCTAGAGTAGTTTGTTATAATAGCCACTATATCTACTACTTGAGTTTATCTAAAGGGCTAATGAAAGATGAAGTTCTGACACAATGACTTTCTAAGTTTGTTTAGACAAAAGAAGTTGAGGAGATAAGACAATACTGCCCTGTATTAGGTCAGGGTTTTAATATATAAAAATGTTGGCACAAGAGTAACATCCGCATTATGCTTAAAATGCAGATATACTGGCAGTCGACACTCATTCAACTGTGGAGTACAACAGACTCAAGTCCACTCGAAAGGAAACTGGTTATTCCAAAGAGTTAACTGCCCCTCCCACAGAATATTAGTAATAATTACAAACGTTTGTAGCAAAGTCTAATACATGCCTAGCTTAACGTGACGAAGTGGTGGTGGATCAGAGTTGGAACACTTGCCTTCACATGGGAGACTGCGGCTCTGTCCTGGGTTAGCATATCTGATGTATAGTCAGTAGAGGCTTATGTGATATTATGATGTTGTTAGATTTCAGTGGAACTTTCAGACTCATGCAGATAGCGGGGTTCAGGGGTGGTGGTGGAGGAAGGCCTGATGTTTTACTTCTGAAAAGCAGCCAGTGAAAATCCTATGGATCACAGTGGTCACAGAGATGACACAGGAACAAACAGTATTTTGTTGTATTGTGCATAAGTCGAGGCAAACTCTATAACAGCCAATAACAGTCGCTTGGTATGAGAGTTATATTAAACTATTACTTAATTCTAACATTTCATTTAAGATTTTTTTTAGAGTTGTTCATTTCCCAGCCTGCCCTTAACCACTCACTTAATTATGCAGCTGGATTATCCAATAGCACAAGCCCCTGCTGGGAACCCTAGCAAACATGAAGGGGGGTTGTTTTTAGAATGAAGTCAATATGCATATTTAAGTAAAGAGGCAAGTAAGAGATCATTTTCTTGGATTTTCTCTTTATTAAAGTTCTGGAACCGTAGTCACTCCCAGGAAGCAACTAGAGCACTATAAAAACTTCTGTCTGCATTTTTATACCTTCCCATTCCCAAACACAAAATCACTCACCTATTAACAACGTTCAGAAATTTCCCTCCGCACTATACAATATCCGAACGCCTCTTCCTTGTTTACAAGCCCTGCATAATCTCCTCCATCGGTCTTTACATTTCCGCCCAGTTTTCATCTCTCCTCCAGCTGCACAGAAAGACTTTTTCATCTCTGTCTCTTGAACTTGCCAAGCTCCTTTTTCTCCCCTATCGGGCTTTTCAAATGGCTATTTTTCCCCCTTTCTTCTCTTTATATGCAGGACTCCTTCTTGTCACTCGATTTCAGCTTAAAAATCATTCCTCTGAGAGACTTAAACTTGCCCCTTCATCTAAGTCTTGCCCATTCACGGGGGTCACACTGCACTCTCTTATTTATTTATTTATTTTGCCTGAGTACTTCTCATTTCCTCTTTCCTGGTGGGCGGATGCATGTGTGTATGCAATCCTCCTTCCTTGACCCTAAACTATCAGCCCCAGGAAAGTCAAGCCCTTCTGTCTTAGATTCTAAATCTCTCCCCTGTGCTGACAGCTGTGCCTGGCACATTGGAGGAGCTCAATAAATATTGTGGTGACTGGAGTTGAATTAAGACTTAGTCTCTGCATGCGGGATCTTTTCCAACATTGCCAATAGTTTATAGGTAAGCTTCCCTACTTTGGTAAGACTACATCAAGTGCAGTGATAAAAAGCATACGATATATTATTGGGGGAAAAGTTTAGTTTTTATTTTCAATGTGCACACGTCTTCCTTAGTAAGTCTGAAATATCTATCTGTCTTGAGATAGCTCTTGTAATTGCTGTGAGAAGCTGTCAAGTCAATGCTAACACACAGAAGAAGAAAACACTGTCTGATCCCGCTGGATCCTCACAATCGTTCTTATGTTTGAGCCCATTATTGCAGTCACAGAGTGAATCCATCTTCATTAGGGGCTTCCTCTTTTTCACTGTCTCTCTGCTAAGTATGGTTTGCTCCTCCAAGTACTGGGTCTCTCCTGATGACATGTCCACAACTTATGCTTCTAAGTAGCATTCTGGCTGAACTTCTTCCAAGACAGATTTGTGGTAACATTAAGAACAGGATTATTATGCAAGTAAAAAAAATCCATATTTATATTATCACTTTAAAATAGAATTTGTAGCAAATCAAAGGATTTAGAAGTCTGAGATTTTAAATGTCCAAATCTCCCATTTAACGGATAAAATGGAAAGATTTGGTGAAACTAGATGACAAAATGCAATAGAGGAGCAATTCATGATAGAAAACAAGAGAGAGTAAGAGATGTTCATCAGTCTAGTCATGTTGTTGGTTGTGTGACATTGACTCCAACTCATAGTGACTGAGTGTTGCCTGGTCCTCTGGCATCATGATGATCATTCGTATATTAGAGTCCATTGTTGGGACTCTTGTGTTCACTCACTTAATAAAAGGTTTCCCTCACTTATGCTGACCCTCCTCTTCAACAAATAAAATGTCCCTTTCTAACCATTGGTCTTCTTTGTTGATGTGCATTCTAAGTAAACAAACAAGTCAAACTTGTCACCATTCTGCTTCTAAGGAACATTCCAGCTGTGTTCTTCTAACACAAACCATCTTTTCTTCATCCTTTTGGCAGTTCATAGTTTGAATCCATTATTTCATCTTCTGACTTCCTTTTTGAGGGGTAGAAAAACAGAAAAGAGGATATGCCAAGTAGAATGCAGAAATGGGATTTCATGATCCCTGGATTGGGTCTGGACCCCTCCCCAAAAGTGTAGGCTCTACATGCCCAGGGGACACCCATGGCTGACATTATCTGGCTTGAATCCATTTTTGAGATGAGGCCACACCTTACCAAACTGTTGAACCAACACTCAGATACTCTAGAGACCTGTCCAGGCTGACTTGCCCTGTGAACTGTGTTTCAGGCGGAGTCCACCCTGTGGTGTTGGTTTAGCAGAAGACTAGATAATTATAGAGACATTGCTACATAGTTCTTCTAATTATGAGGATATAAATAATTTAAAAATGTGAGCCAAGTCGCAGCACAACACTGTGTTAAAACAAGTTTAATACAGAGTTGTTGCTTATCATTTGTTGCTTATCAATGTTGTTCATCATTTCTAAAATTTTGTTTAAAATTTAACATTATTATAGCTAAGCAATATATTGAATATAATTAATCTATGTGTCGTGTTACATTTCTAAACTCTTTAAAATTCATTTTTTATATTAAGAACATTTTTCTATGCCCTTGAAATAGTTTCATAAAAACTTTTATTGTAAACCTAATTTCAACAATGAATATATATTGTGCTTTATTTTTCCACTGTCCTACTGATGGACAATGTCCTTAGTAAATGTTTTTTTCTAATTTAGCTAATGAATGTTTGTGTTCACATTACAATTCTGTTAAGAAATGGTAATGCATCAAGCAACTGGCTTATGATTCACGAAAAGTTCTATATTAATAGAATCATCTGTCACTAACTATTATCCTTCTCAAAAATATGGCCTTTGCTTTAGGTCAGAATGTTTTTTAAGCCTCTGTATTTAGATTCCATGTAAAAGAAAAGAATAGATTGGTGCATTTTTTAAATCCTGAAATGAATTATATGGTTTGTTTTAAATTAAATTTATATATATATCTACACACACACACATATATATATAGACTTCAAAAAGTTGATGGAACAATATTATTTTATTTTAGGTCCATTTTTTTCTGTGACATTTTTGAAGTATTTTCATATGTGTGTGCGTATGCAACAGGCGTTCAAATATGTTAAAATGAAAAACATAACCCTTTACTCAAGAATAGCTATTTTCATTTTTAAATTAGTCTAAATTATTATGTATCAGAAATCATTAAGTTAACTTCTTAAAAATACTTATGATTGTATTGTCAAATTTGCAAATAGTGTTGTGGATTAAGAAAATCATTTACTAGGCCTCGCCTTAGGGTGGGGTTCTGGTGTGTAGTGGGCTGCACATTGACCTGCTAATGACGAGGTCAGAAACTTGAACATGTCAGGCAGTCCAAGGTAAAAAGAGGAGGCTGCGTACTTTCATAAGGATTTAAATTCTCAGAAACGCAAAGGGGCTGTTCTACTCGGTCCTATAGGGTCACTGCTTGTTGGAATTGATTTGAAGACAGTGATTTTTTTAGTTTGAGTTCTTGGTACTTTCATACAAAAATATTTTGGGTTAGTTTGGGAAATCCAAGGTGTTAAAATTAAAGTGAAATTCTTTAAAAATGTTTCAGAAGTACTATTTTTCTCTAACAGAAAATGGTTGTCCTTTTAATTAGTCTATGGTACTGTCCATGGTTCATGCTGCTGTTTTGCGACAAGATTATTTAGCAAATAACTGAAAAGTATACAGAATGTCGAGGTTTTTATCTGTTTTATTTTTAAAGGAGACACAATCATAAAATGTTATAGAACCCTTAATTAAATACTGAATTTACATTTTAAAAATTATTAATGATATGTCAGTTTGAGTCATTTTGCAGCATGATAACAGAGGCTTACAATTTCTAGCACAAACCTATCTTATGGTTATAATGGTCATATTCTTTTTTTTTGTTCTAACCAAAACATGACTTTCATTAAATGCTACACAGGTCTCTCACAGAGTTAATTGTCTAATTCTGTTTCAAAGACAAGAAATTACTCTCAGAGAATAAAAACATGTTAGAAACCAAAGATAAGAGTTAGGACTTTAATTTAAAAATAAGAGATGAGAGGAAAGTCTAAGAATTACTCTGGACACTATCAAGAGGAAAAACATACATGTGATCAGAATTCTGGAACAGAAAAGCAAAAAAAAATTTTTTAAATTAAAAAAAGTTGTTGACAGAAAATATCTCTAATAGCATTGAAGATAAGAAGATATTCATTTATGAAGCATAATAAATCCCACACAGACTAGACCCCCAAAAGAAAGTCACCAATAAATATCACAATTAAATTCTTCAAAGACAATGGCAAAGAGAATTCTGAGAGAAGGTTGGGAAAACAAAATTTTATCTACAAAAGGGAACCAATAAGATTGAATTCTGATTACTTGGCAGAAACCGCACAGGTAAGTAGGCAATGTGGTGGCCTATACAAAGCTATAAAAGGAAAACAGAAAACATAACCAGAAAACATAACAGAAAAAATTGTCTTTCAAATTTGATGGTGAAACTAGTGCATTTCCAGATAAACATAAATTGGGAGAGTTTGTAAAAGGTAGACCAACTTTATGTGTAAGGCTTTCCATAACTACTTCCATACTTTCTGTAACTAAATGGACAGTTGTTTCCTTTTTCATAGTCTGGAAGTTCAGGTGAAACCTGTTCACTTTGGATAACCCAGCTGGCATTGGAAATCTATTTGACATCGCTTTCAGCATCACAGCAACACATAAACCACAGCAGTGCTGCAACATGACAGACAAGTGGAGTTTCAGGTTAGATTTAGGTCAGATTCAGAAGAGAATATGAAATAAGTGGTATCATTGCTATGTCACATGATTCTTGGCTGAAAGTTGAGAACACCAGAAAGATGCTTATTTGTTTGATCGACTAATCAAAGGTATTTGACTAAGGAGCCATATCAAGCTATAGTTAGCCTTGCGAAAAATGGGAGTTTCAGAACACTTGATTGTACATGGATCAAAAGGCAGCTGTGCCAACAGAACATGGACTTACTTCATATTTTAAATCAGGAAAGTTGTGATTCTGAGATGTATCCTCCCATGATGCATATTCAATCTATGCACAGAGAATAATCAATGAAGAAGAAGTATATGAGAAAGTTTATATGAAGTAGAAGTTGGTGTTAGGATCAAAGGAAGACTTAGTAAAAACCTGTGGTATGCAGACAAAAAAACCTTGCTTGGTGAATTTAGGCCTTGAAGTGCTTGTTGGTGAAGATCAAGGAGTGCTGCTTTCAGTATGGATTGCAGTTCAATTTAAAGAAAGCAAAAATCCTCACAACATGATCAATAATGGGCTTATCTATAATAACAATAAATGGAGAAAAGATCAAAGTTTACAAATATTTTCTCTTGCTTGGATTCACAATAAATGCTCATGAAGCAGCAGTTAAGAGATCAAAAGATGAAGTGAATCAGGTAAATTTGGAAAGCTAGGGTATTATAAACTGATGTTACTTTGAGGATTAAGGGGTGCCTGATCTAAGTCATGGTATTTTCAATTGCCTCCTATGCATGTGGAAGTTGGACTTTAATAAGGAAGACTAAAGAAGAACTGATATATTTGAATTGTAGTGCTGGGGAATATTGAAAGTACTGTGGACTGCCAAAAGAACAACCCTGTCTTGGAAGAAGTACAGATTGTCCTTTAGAGGCAAAGATGGTGAGACTTCATATATGTACTTTGTAAATGTTGTCAGGAGAGACCAGTTTCTGGAGAAGACATCATGCTTGGTAAGGTTGAGTGACAATCAAAAAGAGTAAAGACCTCAACCAGATGGATAGGCATAATGGTTGCCACTGTGGATGCAGCCATAGGAATAATTGTAAAGCTAGTGCAGGATCAGGGATCCCAAATGAAATAGGAAACCTGAACAGACCTAAAATAAAGAAGAGATTGAAGAGGTAGCAGATGCTACCTGGATCATCTCTAAAGAAAGGCCTGGCCTTATTTATATCCTCAATTCAAGAATTCTACCAAAGATTTGGAGAAGAGTTTGCAATAATATAAAGGAAAATATAAAATATAAAGGAAAATATAAAGCACAGAAAGAATACAACACTCCCATGTTTGTTCTGTAAGCCTTGTATAACCCCAATACTGAAAACTAGGCAAAAATAATAGAAAAATGGAAATGAGAACTCAAGAACCATCATGACTAAAGATAGAAAAAATTATAACAAAAATCCAGTCATGTTAATTTGATATGAAATTAAACTATATTGGCCCAATATCCCTCTCTCAATAGAGCTTTAAAAAATCAGTACCACAGGGGCTAATCAAAGATAATATTATTGGAACATTATTATGCCCTCAGAGAATAAGATGTTCTACAATAAATTAACAAGGAGGTTTTGAAAAAGAGCCAAAAGGTGATAAGAAACAAATAAATATAGATTCAGGAATGGGTTTTTGTCTCACATGAAATTCTAGATCCAACTTAAGACCAATTAGTTCTTACATCATGGCCTCAGTTGAAACTTGCCCTCAGGAAGGGAACACAGAATATATGGGTACAATAGCAACATGTGGTGATGAAATTCGATGGTGCTAATCAGACAAACTAATGTATAGGCTCTTAAAGTATTGTTTCCAAGTATACAGTTATCTAAGTGAGATGTCAACTAAGTTCACATGGAAGAAGCACACCCTTATCAGCCGCTGAAAATTGCAAGTCATATAATCCAAAATTGAAAGATGGATTTGTATCAGAGCCTAAATTTTGAGAATTCAGTTTGCAGAAGACTGGAGATGACAGTGAGATTGGAGCTCAAGATACATTTCTGAGAAAAACATTGGAAACAAGCCTCTGGTAATCTCTCTTTATTCATAATAGAGGGATGTGAGGAAAGTAATTACTACACAAGATGCCTCAGAGAGATGACTATAGAAGATCAAAGGAATAAACCTGAGTTGAAGGGTTAAAAGCTTGTCAGTTGATCCCTGCAATGATGCATGCTGGATCTGATCTGGTTTTTAATACTTACCATGGTTTTTGTTTATTTGTTTGTTCATATTAGGGTTTATCTCAGATATGTTGTGCTAATTGGGCCACCCTGTTGAAGTTCTATATTTTTCTGTGATTTGGTATATGAAACTCAACATGGATGAACCTTTAGACACAGCAAGTAGAATAAGGGTTTTTGAGAGTGGGGAGTGGTACAGTGGTAGATGGGAATGTGTGGAAGGGAGATGAAGTCAAGGGGTCCAGGAAGGAAAAGAATGTTTGAACCAGAAAGGAAAAGAATGTTTGGAAATGGATTGTGGTAGCAATTGTACAATTCTGCTTGAAGTGATCAAATGGTGAAATGACATATATATAACTCCCAACTTTAAAAAATTCAATCTACCCTAGAGAATTAAGCACCATGTCAAAATAAGAATACATTTTGACAAAGTGTGTTACATATCAGGTATTCAAGGAAGATTTGACATCTTAAAAATCAATAAAGGTAATCTTGCACACATGCCCATCTCACTTGATACAGAACAGGCATTTGATAAAGTCTAATACTCAGCAAAACAAGAACAGATTGGAGATTTCTCAATATAATAAATGGTATTTATAGAAAATCAACATATTTTTCTCAATGTAGAGTGACTAAAAGCATTCCCTTTGAGAACAGAAGTTATAAAAGGATGCCTTTTACCACCATATTAATTTAACATTGTTCTAGACCTATAGCCTAGAGCAATAAGACTAAAAAAGGAAATTGAAGACATTCAAGTTGACTAGAAAGAAGTAAAATTATCCCCTTTCATAGATAATATGATAGTATAATAAGACTTGAAAAAGTTCATGGAGAAGTTATATTATCTTTTAATTTCATATTTCCAAGAATTTTTGAAGCCCCTTCATATACATAGAAAGTTCTAAAGATTTCACAAGGAAACTGATAGACCATAGAAGACTACAGCAAATTAACAGGATATAAGATCAATATCTTACAAACAGAAAGAAAAACCTAAACAATAAAGCCAAAGTAAAAAAATAAAGCATCCAAATATAAAATACTTAAAAATAAATCTAAACAGGCATATGAAAATCTTTTTAAAAATGTATTGGGGGCTTTTACTGCTCTTATAACAATTCATACATCAATTACATCAAGCACATTTGTACATATGCTGTCATCATAATTTTTAAAACATTTTCTTTCTACTTGAACCCTTGGTATCAGTTTCTCTTTTTTTCCCTGCCTCCCCTACCCTTCCACCCTTGTGACCCTTTGATAAATTAAATATTATTATTATTTTCATATCTTACACCATCTGCTGTCTCCCTTCACCGACATTTCTGTTCATTCCTGGGTGGGGGATGAAAGTCTTATACTTGTACTCTAAAGTATTACTGTAAGAAACAAAATAGATCTACATAAATTGAAATATATATACTGTGCTTATGAATAGTGTGGTAGTTACATAATATGGTGTCAATTTTAGACAACAATGAGTGAAGTGGTAGAGTCTAGTCTGTCAATTGGATCATAGCCAATGAGGCCTCTGTGTGGGCGTGACCTACTCCTGAGAATTCTGAGAATTTCTAAATTTCCTCCTTGAATGCAGGAGACTTCTTTCTCTCTTGGCTCATTCCCTGAGAGACATGCAGCTGAAAAGAGACATGGAACTACACTAGTGCCCTGAACTGGAGAAGCCAAATGAACCTACCCTGACACAATCAGACCTCTGAAGCCCGAGAAGTCAGCAGTAAGATGCTTACAATGCCACTGGGTCCAAGGACTTTCTACCCACTGGCCTGTAATAATCCTGGAGTTGGCATCATTGCATGTGTTTCACGGGTCTGAAGAGGATTTTATAGATTGGTATCAGACATGTGGGTTAATATTGTACTTATGGGCTTGGACTAAACCGGGTTGGTTTCTTAATGTACAATTACCCTCCCTATAAAACTCTGTCATACATATATGAATGTCTCTATGGATTTGTTTCTCTAGTCTACCCGGACTAACACAGATAGGAAGACATAACAGAGTGAAAATGTCAATACTACCTGCAAAAATATTTTCTGCTAAAAAATTGATACAAGACTAACCCAAATAGGTGGAAATTAAAGATGTCCCAAATGTCCACCTTTTCTAAAATGCTTTTTGATTCCATTATCCTTGCTATCAACCACCACTCCCCACGTTAGGATAGTCTCTCACGTCTTGTGGTTCTGTAATTCTCTGTAGTATATCAAAACCCTCAGACCCTTAAGGAAATTGTTTACTTTTGAGGGTGCTAGCAAATCCAAATTCAGAATTTGGAAGACTCTTCTCATTCACAAGCTGGTGGGAGCTGGTGAAATCAGCTCACATAATAGCTCACCTCTCAAGTCCCAAGGACCAGAGTTCAGACGTAGGAGAGTCAGATGCAGATCCAGAGCCAGAAGCAGAATGACCAAAATGAAGGCAAGTCTTCCTGCTTTGGTGCATGCTCAGTAGGAAAGGGGAGGTCACAAAAAGAATGACTTTGATGGAAGCGTAGTTTTTGTCTTCTACATACCACACTCCTAGGGAAACAAAAGGTGGTGATTTGAGCCTTGCCTTCTAGCGATGTGAAGACTTGTCCACTTGATGGTAATTCTGCTTCTATGAGTCACGAGCCACTCAATGACAATAAAAATTTTAATCCTGTCTCATCAGCCCATAAAGTCAGTAGCAATATGCACCAGTTCACAGGCTCACAGATAATCTCTTCATCCGGTCAGGTTCTGGTCAGCTCAGTGTGGGCTGCCTCCCTTAGCCTCCCCAAGGTTCCCCTTGGCTGCCTTCCCTGTAGACCATGGGCCCATCCCAGATTCTCAGCAACTCTAGCTCCCTGGGCTAGGTCATGAACTTCAGACAAGTTAAAATGCTTTCATCTCTTCTAGTTCCTGTAAGCCAGGACCATGGGTGTCAGTGGTCATACTCAACCTCTCTCTAGTGCTGCATTTTTCCCACTTCCACTCAATAAGTGGATTTAGATGGTCACCTAGCATACATTTCAGCCTGACCCAGGTTCTCTATAATGTTCAGTCCTACAGAGGACATTCTTCAGAGCTTGATATTTGTTTCAGTTTCTGACAAAAACTGCTAATTCAAGATGCAAAAAGCCAGAGAGTTCCTCTTTCTTCAGTCTGTCAACAATGGCTCTTTAGGCAAGGCTCTTCAGATACAAACATCCTGAGTACTCCAAAGCACTGGACAGGGCTTATCTTTGCAGACCTACTAACCCACTTAAAGATTAAAATTTTGATGACTCCAGGCAAGTGGGTTTATAAGCTGTCTATATTCATACTCTCCAGTAACCATTTCTATCAATCCTCATATCAACAATAACAAGCAGGAGAAATCAATATAAATAAAGTGGAATCAGATACTAAACTCAGTTATTCAAACAGTCAAGTTCAATCCTTATTTAGCTTATATCAATCCTTTATCTAAAGTATTCTATTGATACAAAATACAGGATTAGGCCACTGAGAGCATCAAGTTAGAACCAGGATGTCAGCCATTTCCCCCAAACAGCATGATTTCTGAGAAATTCAAGGTGTTATTTTGCCATTGGAACTCAAGATTTACATTTATCACACTCATTTTCAATATTTCAAATAGGAAAAAGCAAAAACAACAAACAATGAAAGAAATGAAACCATTAACAACCCAGTAAACTGCTTGGCCTTATCTGACTTCTGGCTAGCCAAAGAATAAAACCTACCATGAGGTGGAGTTCAAACAAACATCCACTCTCTAACTTAATGATTTGTTTCTCTAGTACCCCACTTGCAAGGTACCATAATGTGTTAGTCTGGGAAGATTAGAACAACAAATCCAGGGAGACGCATATGTGTATAAGAAAGAGCTTTATATAAAAGAGCAACTGGATACTGAAAAAAATCCCAGTTCAGATCAAGTCCATAAGTCCAATATAAGTCCATGTGTCCGATTCCAATCTATGAAGTCCTGTTCAGACTCATGAAACACATACAATGATGCCGACTGCAGGAAGATCACAGGTTAGAGAGCAGAAGATCTTGTGGATATAGTGACAGTAGAGGCATCTCAGCACTGGCAGGGGTCTCCATGTGGCTTCTTCCACTCCAGAGCCCCAGCATAGCTCCATGTGTCTTGTCAATGGAAATGCCTTGCAGGGAGGGAATATGTGTCCCAGCCGCCAGCAAGTCTTTATCTCCTTGACACCTTAAAATGTGGTCATCAAACTTCGACCTGGTTGACAGGCTAGATTTCACCCCTTCATTCTTAATCCTTTCAAATTAACAACAGATTATGTAACTACCACAGTATCACTCAGGTTTCAAAACCAGACAAGGCCAATTGGAATTAAAAGCACCATCCTTATTGAAGTAGCGGATTGGGGAAGCTCTAAATGAGGTGGATTGGCACAACAGATTTGAATATCACAGCACTCAAGAAGCCAGTGCAATACCAGTCAATGTTTCGTTGGTTACACATAAATCAGAGCTGATCGGAGGGCAACTGACAACAAGGAGAAGGTAGGGAAAACCTGGAAAATCAACACGTGCTCTGGACCTGAATTACTTAATAAAATCATTAAACAAGTGTTTATAATAACTCAATTTGTGATGGACTGGTGTTCACTAATAAAAGATGTGTTATTAGGCAAATCCAGTGTGCAAATAAAAATCACAGAATGCTTGTTTAATCCAAAGTGTATTTTAGTATTTTTTCATATTACACAACATGATTTTTGGATACTCAAAATTGCATTTATCTCCTCTTCACACATTCAATAGAATACTTACCTGGTTGAAGACCGGTAAAATATTTTGGGACATAGGAAATGAGATAACCTCTAATTCTTAAGGAGGATGGATAGTGAGTATGATACTGTTATGATATATGTTCAAAAGGATGAACTGGGTGATAGAGGAATAAGATGGGGTTTGCAAAGACTCTCACTCAACAAGACAACTGAAAGAAGGTAATGTTAAATATTGGAAAGAATTTTAAAGGTGGAGTGTAAGTTAATCAGATTTGCATCCAGGAGCAAGAAATTATGCAGAGATAGAAACAATAATGAGTTTACGTGGATAGGGAATAGGAAGCAACAATGCAGCAGAGATGTAAGGAGATAGCAGGGTAGATGATGAACATACAGTTGTCTGTGCAAATGAAGAGTATTACATCTCAATAACACTTGAATTTTATCCTGAAGACTATGGGAAGTCATTGGTAGAATTTCGCCAGGGTTGTGCTATTATCAAATGTGGATTCTTTATGTTTTTGGCATCACTGCTCTCTGGTGGGAGCTACCCAGCCTTGCTCCTTGAGAGCTATCACTGGATTTGAACAGCCAAGCCCATGGGCCGCAGTCCCGCACTCAACCATTACGCCACCAGGGCTCAGCCCTCAAATGTATATTCTAACTAGACATGTAGAGAAGATCGAGAACCGATACGACCCAGACAGAGGCAACATTTAGGAGATTAGCTGAGCAATATAGGTGAAAAGTGATGCAGTAACTTGTCCATCCTACTTAATCAACCCCTTCTCACATCCCAGATATTGCTTGTATTTAGGACTTTCTGCTCAATATTAGCATGAAAGGTACTTTTTCTACTTCCTCAGAGATGAGCTGTGCTAATAATAACTACTATATATTAAGTTCTTGAAGGAACTTTATCAACATGAGACTGCCTGTTCCCATAGATATTTACAGTCCCAGAAACCCTGGGGAGCAATTCTTATCTCCCTACAGGGCCACTATGAATCAGAATCCACTCAATGGCAGGAAGCTTGAGTATTAGGCTCTTACAATGTGCCAGATAAAGTTTTATGTCCTTTACATGTAGTAAATTATGTGATTCTGATAATAGCCCTGTGAAGAAAACATGATGACTATTTCCATCTTAAAGAAAGGAAAGAGGGGAACAAAAAGTTACACAGCCAGTAAAGGAAAGAAACCAAATTCAAAGTCAGTTTGTAAGCAATTTGCCATGCTGTCTCTTTGGTAACATGACTGTCTTCAATAGTAAAGTGCTTATTTTGATTTTCACTCAAACTCAACAATGCACCAGTTTCTACTTCTGGCCTTTACCCCAATCCTGGATTCACGCTGCTGTTTTTGATGTTGCTGTTGTTAGTGGTTGCTGGAGAGTTGGTGTCAACTCAAGGTAGCCCCAGCAACAATAGAACAAAGTGCTGCCTGGACCTATGTCATTCCCGTGATCATGTGGCACCCTCTGTTGTTATTGGCGTTTGAGTACTTTGAGACCTTCAACCCCAGAGACTCATCTTTCAGCACTATATCAGACAATGTTTTGGCTGATAATCAAAAGGAAGTAAGTGTTTACTTCTAGTCTGCTTTAGGCTGGAAGCTCAGCTAAAATTTTTCTACCAAGAGAGACCATGCTGGGGTTTGAAGTACTAGGAGCATAGTTTCCAGTATCACAGCAAGCAACCTCAGTACATCTAACTGACAGAATTTCAGTGGTGGGACTAACCCTTCAATGGGGGTTGCCTCTTTCTTTCTTCTGCCTCCAATCTAAATAGTCAAAAGGGAAAGAAAGGGTGACTTAAAAAAAATCAGGATCTAGAACTTGAGAAATGTATGTAACCAGGTTTAGGAGATCATAGGTACAAAGATGAATTTTAGATATTTTCTTGTCCAACTCGAAGATGCTGCCACCTTTACCTGAGACAGGTAATCAAGAGAGAACTGTGGATTTCTCGTTTGTATATTTCTCTTAAGAAACACACCAGATTTCTACATGGTAATTGTATAAATGAAGACTAATACTCACTGCCATCAAGTCAACCGTGATTCATAGTGGCTTTATAGAACAGGGTAGAAATGGGTTTCCAAGACTGCAAGTTTTTATAGGATTCCAAAGCCCCGTCTTTCTCCTGAGGAGTGGCTGGTGGTTTTGAACTGCTGAGCGTGAGCTTTGTAGCCCAGTGCTTAACCACAATGTCACCAGGGCCCTCAATGAAGACACAGATCTGGATATATTTAGTTAGCAGTAAGATTTCTATTTAAAAACACTTTGTGGTTACTTTTAGTTATCTAACATATTTAAAAACAATGCCTATTTTTAAAACTAAATTTTTATTCTAGTCAAAGTCATAAAAACATGCAGTTAAAAAGTCGCATATTTCTAACACCCTGTAATGAAATACTTTAGCTCCTTACACTCTGTATTCTGTTCCTCAGAAGCAGCTCAGTGAAAACACTATATTCTAAATAACTTATTTATGTAGTTATTGTGAAGTTTTTGTTTCATATCTCATCTACTGACTTCTAAATAACATTTATGCAGCTTTTGTGAAGTTTTTGTTTTAGGTCTCACCTACTGACTTTCTACTATGGAAGATAAAATTCTTTTATAGTATTCTCTCTCCATACCTTTCATTCCACATACTCAAATAAATCAATATCACAATATAGCTATATTTTTCAGTCAATATGTAGTGTTTATGTTATTATGATAAAATACTGTTTAGGGCTGACTCAGTGTGATCTAGAATTTGTCTTTTCCTTGAATTTATTAATTGCCTCATACTTTCATCTGCTTAGTTTTGTATGTACTTATCACTAAAGTATCTTTCAAATTTTTGACAGAAACTCAAATCATCTCTCAGTGGTAGTCTCCCAGGCAGTGGTCAAGTTCATTTTTTCTTGGCAGTCATTTATGTGTTCCTCTTTACACTTGCTCTGGATCAGACGGTTTTCTTTCCCTGCGATGCTTTTACCTTATCCTGTCAGTTGTTTTGTCTCATTTCTGTGTCCTGGGTCTCATATCTCCATATGCTTTTTCTGCTCCAAAAGCTGTCAGAGAGAAAGTCCATGTAGACTGGGAAGACACGCCTGTATATGTTGAATGACTTCTAATGTTTCCTCCCTCTTGATTTCTTGCATCACAGGCTCTTTTAACTAATTGGGTTAATCTGGGTAGAGTAGAGAAACAAAATTCATAGACACTCATATTTTATGAGTTTTATATAAAGGGTAAGTGTCCATTAAGAAAGCATCCCAACCCAGTCCAGTCCAATTTGTATTTATGGTACAACATTAGCCCTTAGGTCTGATACCAATCTATGAAGTCCTCCTCAAGCTCACAAAACACACGCAATGATGCCGATTGTACGAGGCAAGCTGAATCAGTGAGCGTGTCAGCATCTCGGCGCTGGCAGGGGTCTCCACGCGGCTGCTCCAGCACTCAGGGCTGCATCGGGATAGGTCCATGTGGCTTCTCCTCAGGGATGTCTTGTAGTAAGTGAAACTTGCAAGCTGAAGCAGGGAACTAAGATGGCTGCACCCTGATCACTCAGAGAGCAAGAGACCAGAAAGGTGAGGCTCACCAGCTTTTTATCGCTCCGCCCTTGGCCAGGTTGGCACAATAAACATTAACTATCACACGGATGATCCTTGATAGCTCATTTATTTAATAGAACTAAATGGCCGTGGACACGTGCATGGCAGGGAGATCTTGTGGAATATAAGGTTGTGAATGGTACCTTTAATATAGGTGATCAATCAGGCAGTCAGCCATAGAACTTTTCCCTTGTGCTTCTCATCTTCTCTACAGATATTATCTAGTAGTGTATGGAGGTACATTGAACTTGGATGTCAGTTTTCTGGGAACCAAGAAAAGGAAAGGAACATTTCTTTAAACTTCCTCAAAAGTAGAATGGACCCTTCTTAATTTAATTTGCATTAACTCCAAATTGTTAGGATTTGTAAGACTTTTCCTTTGCATAATTACTAAGCATCTGGACCAGTCATTTACATTATATGTCATTTTATACTTTAAAATGTGTATGTTCCTAAAAACTCATTCTATCAAGTGTTTATATTGCTTAACTTGTCACAATCACTGAGATGGGAAGCCTCCAAAGGAGTGATGAAAATCTTCCTTAAATACATCTATGCTGCTATTTTTCATTCCCTTTTTCATGTCTATCTGTATAAGATAGGCAGGATAAACAATCTGAGGAGAAAACAATGGGACTGACAGTTCCATGGGGAGAGGGGACAGAGGGAAATGAGGGAAAGAGAGGGGTACTCAACAAACTCAGGAACGAGTGAATAACAAAAGATGGTGAGAAGGGCATAGAATGTCTTGATCACAAGTGCAATATAGCTGGGAGGAAGTACAGAAAACTGAAGGAAGGTTGAACAGGAGGAAAGTAAAAGGAAATAGAAGAAAGAACTGGAAGACAAAAGACATTAATAGAGGTGTAAGAATAGGCATGCACATATGTAAATATATTAATATATAATGATATGGATAGCTCTATATTGATAGATTAAGTACTAAAGTAGCAGACGGACATTGTGCCTGTAGTCAAGCCCTCCCTCGATGCAAGAACATTTTGTTATAACAACCTGGAATTCTGTAATGTGCTAAAGAAAGCTGATGGTGCCTAGCTATTAGAAGATATTGTGTCTTAAACCTTGAAGTTAAATAAACAACAACATCTGTACAAATGTGCTTGATAAAATTGATGTCTGGATTGTTATAAAAGCTATAAGAGCCCCCCAAAAATTTATTTTTTAAGAGTCCCCTCCAAAAAAAGTCCCACCTACAATTATACTGCCTATAAGCACAATTAGAATACTCTATTAGCTAAAACTCTCCAGCCCTTTGAAAGTTCTATTTTGTGTGGGCAGAGTAGGGCACGTTTGATTGGGAGAGAAATAGAGGAATCCTATAGTGCATAGTAATTGCATATATAACACAGTCCATTATTCTTCATTATCTTAGTGAGGGTGCCCTAACTGAGGCTCCCAGGATACATTAGAACACCATAGACTTGAGGGATAGTATATCAAGTGGAAATTGTGAGAGAATACAATGAAATGGAGTCACTAGAAAAATTCTTCCTTCACAATGTTTTCATGTGATACCAAAAGGAACAGCTGCTTAGAGCTACAAAGTTGGGGATGACAGATGAACAGAAAGGCAAGATGCCTGTATAGTGAGACTGGGAAGGATTTATGATAAATTCACCTGATTATATCTCAAAAACTGAAGTTCAGTGATAAGACAAAGAGAAAAAGACTCTGTTATAAATCTATGAGATTTTGGCATTTTGTTGTTGCAATCTAATTATACTTTGTAGATTCATGTATGCTTATGTTAAATAAATTCAAGAAATGAGATTGTGTTTCATTCTGTCGAATGGATATAGAATGACTATAAGTTGGAACTGGTTCGATTATACTTAACAGCAATAATACTTCTCTAAAGGAGTTGTTTTGTTTTGTTTTGTTTTTTGTTTTTGTTTTTGTGGGCATCACTGCCTCTGGTGGTCATGGGCACTACACAGTGCTGCTCCTGAGACCCGCCGCTGGATTTGAACCACCAAGCTCGTGGGCCGCAGTCCCGCACTCAACCAGTTATGCCACTAGGGCTCAGCCCTTGAAAGGAGTTTTAAATGGATATTATCACAGCTTTTCTGTCTTACCCATACAGATTTAACACTTTAGCAAGTGTTTAAAATTGTTTGCTATAAAGAGAATTTTGAAAATGGGATCAGATTTTACAGCCATGTGTAATTTGAAGGACTTTTGAGATTGATCCTTTTGCAAAGCCTGCAATTACCATCTATTTCATCTGCTTTCAAAGTTTGAATTTTGTCTGAGTTTCTGTAAGTATGCAAAGCTAAATTATAAATTGCAGGGAAACATATATTCCTCCATCAGACTACTTATTTATTGGTTACTGTATCAATCCAGATATTCAGAAAATAGGAAAAAAGAAAGACAAGTGAAGATTAATCTTCAATTCTGAGTCCATGCATTGAGAGAATATGTTTTCTGAAACATTTAGACTCTATATTTCAGAAATTTTGAAAACAAAGTTCTTTCATTAGCAATAGTCATCTTTACACTGAGTCGAGGTAATTATAACTTATTAATGTCCCAGCCTCATGGCAAATGAGAATCAGATTCTCGGGAGCCAAATAGTAGAAGGGGCTTTGTCTAGGCAAGTTCGTTTAGGAAATTGTCCATGTAATTAACTAGCAAGTCTCCTTTTCTAAGTCACTGCTTTGTTTTCACAGTGTGATGCAACTTCATCTGTTGACAAAATGTGGACAACTTGCATTTGCTAATGCCTTGATTGGTCTAGTTTTTAACAGAATTTGGATGAAAAGTCGGGAGGAAAGGAGTGAAGAGTTCTTCTGGAATTTCACAGGAGACATTTCCATCCTCTTTTGTCACCAGTGCTTTAAATCAAGATTGAGTTTGATGATGACAGGACTGCTTTTGATGGGGATCTTTGGGCCTGCTTGCGTAGCTCAAGGCTAATTTCTTGTTTCTGACCCTTGGCTCTCAGCACAGCAGACTTTTTTTTTTTTTTGAAATCTAGTGTTTCGTGGAAAGGGTTGAGTATGGTGGTCTGGCAAAATGTTGAAAAGAATGAAGGAAAACCTTTGCCCATATCTCTTTGGATTATCCTCATTTTTCTAACTTGAGACCAAGTACTAAATTCTGGAGAATAAATATTCTTACTATGATTTGATCAGAAGCAATGGGTCATTCCAAATAAACCTTTACATGTCTCCACTCAAATCTTGATAACATAATGCTGAAGTTTAAAGAAAAACTTGAAAATTATTCATATAACACAATACATGTAAATTTCGGATTACTATATTTGTAGCTACAAACATCCATTATATGTATGTCATGAACAAGAAGAAGACCCTGGATGAAATGGATTTGCATGAGCTGGGTTTGCACAGGAGCTGTAACAATGGACTCAAACTACAATTGGGGGGGGGGGGCGGTGCAGGATCGGGCAGTGCTTCCTTTTGTTGTGCATAGGGTGGCTATGAATTGAAATGGACTCAATGCATCTAACAACATATGTAAATTGGAGAGGTATATTTCTATTCCCAAGCAGGATTAACACCAATTATAAGAGAAATAATCATTTGTGGGGAGATAGGAAAAGGGAAAAGAATAAATGTGAGGTTTGGGTGAATTGGGAATGTGATTGTATCAGCTTTTCCTTAGAAAAGGAAAAAGCATATATATATCAAATATAATAATATTAGTACTTTTAAAACCTGATTTTATGTTATTTTCAAGCTTTTGAAATATTGAAGTTTCAAAAGTTATAGCAGTCCAATTATAAGAAAAATCTTGAGACTGCTGACATAGGTTCATTTCAGTAAGCTTTTTAAAGAATCCTATTACGTGTTAAGCACTAAGGATACAAACACAAAGGTGGTATGGAATCTACCACAAATAATTTTTTCAGCCAAGAAAGGAAGAGCGATTTAAAAAAAAAACCCTCAATAAAACACGGAAACTGCAATCATTGGATGTTAACAGTTGGGTTAGCAAATCCTAAATCAATTGATTCTTATTTTTACTTATTTAGTTAGTTTTAGTTTTGTTTTTTAAGTGAAGGACATGGATGAAGCCCTGGTTGAATCCCTCCTGCCCCTGAGCAGGGATGTGAATGGTCTTGCTAACATGTAGAGTGCAATATCAGGTGAATTGGACAGCTGTAGTTAGGTTAAAATTTAGCACCGTATCACTTAAGTTCCCTTATCATCCAGTTAAATTTGTTCTACTTTTTACAATAACAAATCCCGATTTCTTTCTTCTGTTTTACTTCATTATTCATGTTAGTTTTGTGTGCTTGTTTGTTTTTACTATTTTTCATGTATATGAAATCCAGGAGAGGTGACTCTATCGAGACAGCAACTGGATTAATGGTTCCTTGGAGGTGTGGAGGTGGGGGGAATGAGGAGCTAATAATGATCATGAGAACAAGAATGAGGAAATTGTTCTAGAACTCATAGCGGTAATGATTGTATGATTCTTTTTGATGTAATTGAACTATTGAATTGTATGATATGTAAATTACATGCTAATGAAGCTGTTGAAAAACAAAAGAAGCACATTGCCTAACGTATGCAGCTACAATATGTAAGAATACAATATGACTATGAAGAATATAATACTTTGTGTATGAAAACAGTAAAGATTACTTGTGTCACTTTAGGCCAAAAAACAAACACCCCAAAACTCCTTATAGTTTATTACTAAGGAAGTTGGCAAGGCATTTGGAAAATTTCAATATGCTATTAACTGTCTTTCTTAGAATATAGCAGTGGAAAATACTAATTAAGTTTTGTTGTTTTTTTCTCCACTCAAATATCATCTAGAGATACACTGCCACAAGAGCATTTCATTCTTTGAGAAACAGAAAAGTGGTTTATTCTATTCATATTTGCAATAGGTGGTTAGATTTTCACCAACCTTTGTTAAAAATAGAAGAGCAAATATTTGACATCTCCATTTTAATTAAAGTGACTTTAATATGATATCGGACTGATCGGGATAAGAAAGGCTGCTGATAAATTTTCAAAGGCAGATAAGCACAATATATGAGTCACAGTCATAAACACACATTACACCTGTTAGCTCTATAGAAAACTCCCTTGTTGTGGCCACTAGTGTGTTTCCATGTTATTGTCATATGCTGGTAATTTTAGCATCCAGCAAGTTGGAGTCCTAAGCATTTTACTTTAACCCAAATTGACTTATTGAGAAGAAGGGGCTTATGTATATCCAGAACACAAGTAGAGAAGAGGAAATCCCAAAGCATGCAAAGCTATCAGGGTTGTTAAGGACATAATCTGAAGAGCCAACACAGTGACTTTCGGGGACGGTTTCAGATAGCAACAGTCCAAAATCTGAGTGACACAGCCAAGGGGAAATCTGAATATGTGCACCGTATGGCAAAAGGCATTACTACATCTATAAGGGAAGACTGTATACTCAGTGTGGCCTGATGAACAACTTGCTAGACTAAGTGTCTCCCACCTTACCTAGTATTTGATGACTGCGTCCTTGTGAGGACTTCTCCCACCTTAGGGAGTGTGGGAAGGAGCAGCCTGGAGTTGGACTTCCGCTTTTGCAGACTTGATGATTTCCTTGATACCAACTCCTCAGTGGATTCCTGAAAATTGGTTTCTAGGGATCTACTGGGTCAAACTTCAGAAAGTATTTAGCCTCTTCTTTTTTGTTTTTATTTCTTATTGCAGACCTAACATCCTTTCCTATTACCATGTTTCAATGCTGCCACTAGTAATAATAAAAGTGACTAGTATTTATTGAGCTTTTACTTATACTCCAGGCACTGCTTTAAGTACTTTTTATTGTATTAATGTGTCAAAGTTGGTATTTTCATCAGTATTTTTTTCAACAGGTTTCCCCCCTCCCTCATTATTTTTTGAACTTGGAGTTAATGCATATATCATGTCACTCAGACATATCAAGCTGTATTACATAATTGCTACCACAATCAGTTTCCAAACATTCTTTCCCTTCCTTGACTCCTTGAAATCATCACCCCTTTACCCACCCCCATCCACTATCAACACTCTACCTTCCTCCCCATGAAACCCTTATTCTATTTGCTATCCCTATAGATTCATCAATTCTGGGTTTCATATACTGAAAAACTAGAAAAATATAATATAAATTCAAGAAGGTGACCACAATGATACAACATATAACTTACAACTCATACAATTCAATAGTTCAATCAATCGAGAAGCGTGACACAATCATCATCACAATCCATTTTAGAACTTTCTCTTCATTCTTCTACTCATCATTATTAGCTCTTCATGTCCTCCCAACCTCTTCTGCCAATCCGTTTCTATAGATCTACCTACCCTGGATTTCATGTCCAAAAAAAATTAGATAACAGACAAATCAAAGAAGAATAGCAAAGCAAAGCAGATAAAACCCTAATGGAAAACAAAGCAGAAAATGTTAAATACAAAGTTAAATGGCTTATAAAGGAGATCACATGATGAGGAATGAAAGGTACCAGTAGAAAGTGAATGGGCCGGCTCTCCCATTCATCCTCACCAAAAGGACACTCGGACATTCTTGAAGGAATATGCTTGATAATAGAATTACTTTGGATATTGGAGGACTTGGAAAAACACAGCAACCTTCTATGCACTGAAGAATAATTTAATATTGAATGAAGTAAATGTTTTTTAGGAGATATGTCACAATTACAATCACAAGGAAAAATTACAAGTCATTTTTGAAGCCATTAAAACTGATGATTTTGTGTGTGTCGGGATAAAAAACAAAATTATACTCACTGTCATGAATTCGATTCAAACTCCATGAATATGCTGACAGGACAAGACTGCCCCTATGGGTTTCTGAGCTCTGGCAGTGCAGTGGTGTAGCATTGGACTGTGATCAATCCAACAGAGTAGGTTTTCCACAATCACCAGCAACAGTGCAGGAGAAAGACGAGGGCTTGGAAACCCATTGGGGGATGGTATGAGTCAGCATGGACTCAGGGGCAGTGAGAGTGAGAACTCGTTATAGGATAGAAAGCTTCTTCTTTCTCCTGGGGAACGGCTGGTGGCTTCAAACTGCTGGTCCTGAGGTTAGCTGTCCAATTTATATTTTAACAAGTTACGTAGATTATTTTTATAGGTGTTGCTAATATGTGGATTCTGATTCAGTATCTATCTGGGGTGGAAGTGCAAATTCCCAGCAGGAAGTAAAGCAGAATAAACTGATGTGAGGCCTTGCTTTCCTCCTCATGTCTTGTTCTAATGTGAGATCCAATTGTGTTGGCAGTGAGTGCTTTGACAAACCATAAATGCATTTGCATAATCGGTGATGTAAATGCTAGTGTTTAGGTGTGCCTCGTGATTCCTGGGGTCTGAGTAAATTTGGAGAGATTGTGATAATCCCGAATCAATATTTTACCCTCGCACATTATCTCAAGGAAAGCTGTGTGGTGACACCTGAGATGGATGAGATCACCTGGGTTCTGAGAGTTTTGGAGGGAAGGTTAGAACTATCCTTTAAAGTAGCAACCCTTAAACCAGTTCAGATTCAATTTTCAAGATGCAAACTGAGTCAGCATAAGAACATTGCTTGGTAACTAACTTGTATCTCTTGGGCTCCAACTGTGGGCTGTTGCAGGGAGAGAGACAGAGCCCCATGTGAAGCATATTGCTGTCTGGCAGAACTAAGCAGGTATTAATAATGCCAAACAGAAGAGCAATTTAGGTAATTCCATCAGAAGTGAGTAGCGTCATCTTGCACAAGAATAAATGACAATGTCCCTGATTTCTTTTTTTCATGGAAGGATATGATCTGGGAGATATGCATAATGTGTACATTGCTTCATCAAATGTGCAGCCTAATATGTATTTATGCACACCATTTAGGTGAGTGGGAGATGTGTCTTCTGTAACATAGCACAACACCTGTAGATCAAAGAAGGAGGAGCTGATACAGGAGTAGGTGGTTCTCAGGTGTGTCCTAGCTGAGCGAGTAAGTTGTAGGGAAGCATGACAGCAGAATCAAATTAGGATGACTATATAATTGAGATACTGCCGCACTTACACAATTCCTGTGACATCATGATATAATTTTAGTGTAGATGCAACTTTATAGAGCATCAGATGTTACCTAAACATAGATTTCGCAATCAGGTGACCTCAAGGCCACATTTGTCTGCAGACACATTTAGCTCGCCTTGCACATTATTTATTTTCGAAAGTTGGAATGGTTGCTCCATTTTTGAAAAAGGAAATTTCTTGTAAAATGATCCATATATCTGGCTTCTCCTGAAAAGCTGGAAGATCTATTTTTATTCCTTCAGGGCACCAAGAAACTCAAGCTGACTAGAATTTCATCTGTACAGAAGATCCACCTCTCACACATATGCTGTCTGCTGTGTAATGTAGGCATTTGAGATTCTGAGCCCTGCTTTTTATAGATATTTCCAATAACACTCTTTAATGATGAACTTTCATTCATTTAATAAGTATTGACTTTTGGAACTACTATATATAAGATAGGATCCCTGAAGGCACAGTGGTTACAGTGATTGATTGCTAACTAAATAATTGGAAGCCACTTCATGGGAGAAAGATGTTGTAGTATACTCTCGTGAAGAATACAGAGTAACCATATGGGGCAAGGGTGTATGGCTCTGTCCTATAGGGTGGCTATGCGTTAGAATGGACTCAACAGCAATGGGCCAGCACGTACAAAATAGTGTGGTGAGGCATAAGAACGTAAGGTCAGTTCCTTCTTAGGATTTGTTTTGTGGTTGTGTTAGGTGCTGTTGTACAACACAATGAAACCGTACCTACTCCTATCCATCCTCCCAATTGTCCTCAAGTTTGAGTCCACTGATGCAGCCACTGGGTCAATCTATCTTGTTCAGGATCTTTCTCTCTCTATCTTTTTTTTTTTTTTGCTGTCTTGCTACTTTCCCAAGCATGATATCTTTCTTCAGAGAATGGTTTAGATCCATGCCCAAATCCAAAATCATGGCCATTAAGTCGATTCAGACTCCAAGAGCCCTATAAAACAGAGCACAGCTGTCCCTTTGGGTTTCCAAGATTATAAATCTTTATGGGAGAAGACAGCCTCACTTTCTTATGAAGATGGACTGATTCTGCTATCTTGTGGCTAGCAACCCAACCCTAGATCTACTTCCCACCAGGGCTCCTATTAGACTTCTAGGTCTAGTTAAGCATGCAGTTTAATCACCACTCTGACAGGGTAATACAGATGGAGTACAGAATGAGAAAATATCTAGGTCATGGACAGTTAGATAAGGTTAGTCAAAGTTTTTGGAGGAAAGTTTGAGACTATGTTGATGTTACAGTCCCATATGCAGTCTAAACTGGAATGACTGGTCTATTGGAAGGCAAGAAGGAATGGGGACATTCAAGAAACTGAAAGAACCTGATTTGTGGCTGAAATAGGTAATTGCAGGGTCTAGTGAGATTGGCCTCATCCTTAATTGTTCTTATTGAACACTATGAAGTCCTTTCAAAGCCATGGTGATGCTATACAACAGGACAGAACTGATTGGTAGTTTCCAGGCAGTAATTTTTTATGGGAGCAGACCACCAGGACTTTTGTCCTGAAGCAAGGGTCGTCCACTTATTTGGTTCTTGAATAGTGCAAACAGGGAAGTTTGAATCCATCCAGGGATGCCTCAGAAGACAATCTCAAAAGATGCCTCGGTCTTTTTATTGCCAAAGCGTCATCCACTGAAAATCCTTGGCAGCACAGACAAACATAGGTCCACCAAGAATCAGATCAACTCAGTGGTAACTGGAGAATAAATCCACTTACCAGCTAGGTTATTTGAGGAAGTGACTTGAATTCTGAGGAAATTAATAATTCTTAAGGTTTCTGTGGTGGAGTGAATTACATAATATGTCCCTTCAAGCTATGAAAAGAAAGCAAATAAACAAACGAAATCCAAACTCATTGCCACTGAATCAATTCCAGCTTAGAACGTGACCTTCCTGGATAGGATAGAATTGCGCCTGTGGGTTTCTGAAACTGTAACTCTGGTAGTTTTCAACTGCTGATCTAACTAGTAACCAACCACTCTGTCATCAGGAATCCTTCTCTAGTTATAGTCTTTGCTGGGTCCATTCAATAATTGAGTTGTTACCATTCTTAGAGGTCATTGAAATGGTAGCACTGCCCAAACTATACCTTTCACATAATTAATGCTATATATGAGACCTTTGAGGCAGTCACTTTATCTCACAGAGCATCTTCCTCTTCATTTCTGACCCTTATCAAGCATGATGTCATTTTTGGGGAACAGACCTTTCTTAATAACATATTCAAAATGCTTGATCAGGAGCCTTATCATCCTCACTTCTAAGCAGCATGCTGTCCTCTTCCAAGGCAGATTTATTTGGTCTTCTGACAGTCCAGTGTACTGTCAATATTCTTCACTAACACCATAAATCAAATATGTCAATTCTTCTTAGGTCTTCCTCATTTATTGTCTAACCTTCACATTCATATGAGGACATTTAGGATACCGTGGCTCAGTCAGGTGCATCTTAGTCTTCAAAGTGACATTTGTGTACACCTTAGCCAGGTCTGTGCAGAAGCTGTGCCAAGTACAACACATTTTCTTTCTTTCTCTCACTCTCTCTTGCTCACTCGCTCTTTCACTCTCTCTTGATCTCGAGATCATTTTATTGGGGGGTCCTAAAGCTCTTATAAGAATCCATACATCAATTGTATCAAGCTCATTTGTACATATGGGGTCATCATTAACATTTTATTTCTTTTATTTCTTTTTTTAACATTTTATTTCTTGGCTTATGCTTCCATGAGCATTGATCTAAGTAAAGTGTATTCATTGATACTTCAATCTTTTCTAAGTTAGTCATAGTATTGTACATATTGCTATAGTTACAAGGATTTTTGTTTTCTTTCCTCTGAGTTATAATACATACTGAAGGCTATGTATTTTTAAATCATTATTTCTGTCGTAAGTACTTCAAGTTCTTCTCGTTTTCAGCAATGAAATTTGCTGAGACAATTGCTCTTCCTCTCAAAATGTATATCCTTTCATTATTGTGATTAAAAGAAACAGAAGAATTAAAACAAGTAGTAAAAGAACAATTATTACATTTAATTTCTTCCGAGGAGTAATTATAATGGACAGATCCTTTCATAAAAAATGTGATAAACACACACAAGCTTGGCCATATCAAGTTGTATAAATTATGAAGGACAGTGTAAAATTGTGCCTGTGGGTTTCTGAGACTATAACTCTGGTAGTTTTTAGCTGCTGGCCTTGCAGTTAGCAGCCCAATAAGTACCCAACCACTTTGAGGTATAATTTCTATCCATCCATCCTCTACTAGGGAACAAAGCAGTGCTTATTTTTCATAAATGACTTAGGAGGAGTTTTCTTATCATGTTAGGGCTGGGAGGAAAAAATCCTCCCCTATGCCAAAGAATAGGCTCCAGTGCTTTTGTGTCTATCCTGTGGCTATGAGAATACCATTTAAGATCTAATGTACTCGATTTAGACCCAGTGAGACTTGAAGGACTTCAATCAATGATAATCCCTTGGGAATTATTAATTAACACTCGGGCCTGTTCTCCTCTGCAAGCACTCCAATGTACCCAATCAGACAAGTGCAAATAGGCTGGTAATCGACATAGTGGCAATGGAGGTACAGAAAAAAATCTCACATTATATTTAAATTAGATAACTGACAGCCAGGCCTGACATTTTAATTTTAAACAATATTCCCCATGTCCATTAAATATAATTCTCAGCTTTTGCCTGAGTAGTCAAAATAGCCATCATTGCTAAAAACAAATTAGAAGTTGTCACTCCTTGTCCACAGAAATGCACTAGTTGTTCTCCTTCCATGCTTCATTTTAATCTGTCCTCATATCAGCGAGTCAGCATGTAGCGTCATTATCAAGGGAGCTCCAACAGCTTTTTTGGTAATGCTTATGTCAGCATTTTTAAGAAACATAAGCAGAGCCGTTATCTATTTTAATTGTATGTGGAATTCCCATAACAGAAAATATTTCTAATAAATGAGTAATAACAGCATGAGCACATTCTGGAGTAGCTCATGAAAAATGAGAAAAGGTATCAGTAGAATGACGAGCATATTTAAGTTTGCCAAAAGAAGGAATTTGAATAATATCCATTTGCCAAATTTGGTTCCAGTTTGTTCCTTGAGGATTAGTTCCTAAAGGAAAATGAGAGGTAGATACCGCTTGGCAAGCTGAGCAAGATTGTAAAGTTGCTTTCGCTTGCTTTGACTGCTTGCAATTTACCTTCTGAAATATACTGTCTCCACTTAAACTTAAAACTTAAAAAATCACGAACTTTGAAAATTGCATTAACCAAGTGTTAGCGAAGGGTGAAAAGGTTTGCTGGGAGCCGCTTTTGCTGTATTGCATCAAAGTTACTGTGACTACTGACAAGGGGTTTAATTTAGTTAAACTCTATGGTGGGCGTGAGACATAGGTTCTAACAGATAACAGCTGAAGGAGAGAAGTTTGTAGCTTAGGGAAAGCCCCAGCTTGTTTTACAGCGATAGAAAACTTGAATTGAAAATTCAGGAAAAGATTCATTAGTTTCTTGTAAAAGTTTTGTAAATATTTTTTTTTGTTCCTCCCTTTTCATCCAATTTTTTGCCAAGCACATAAGCATAGATCATGAATTTGTTCAATAAAGTCACCCCCAAAGATGACTTGATGAGCAGTACCAGCTAAAAGACTAATGTCAGTCAATTGTTCAAAAGTTGGTCCCGGTGCCTATTAATCATGATGTTTGGGCATGAATGTCTTTAGTTAATATTGCTATAGAACAATTTCAGTCAGATACTGAAAATGCTTAATCTCAGTCTCTCAGCTGGAATTCGAGGCATAACCTTATTCTCTTTGAAATATTTTGGAGACTTTCCATTCTACAACTGCCTTTCTAGAATCTAACTGAAGCCACTCAGACATTTTATTTACTAAACAAACCAAACTCTTTATTCCTCATATATGGAAAGCTTATCTTCCTCTTTATAGGAAGAATCTGTTGATGAAGAAGATTCAATTCATAACTATCCTAAACTTTGTCATATATAGGATTGCTAGATGTTTTCATATCATCAACTCCTGTAATATTTTTGCAAGCAGGTTTGACTCTTTCACTTTCAGTATCTGACTGAAATTGTTTTATAGCAATATTAACTAAAGAAATTCATGCCCAAGCATCATGATCAATGGTTTTACGCCTTTGATGTGCCCTTCTCAAAGCAAAAGTGCCCTGTTTCCACACTTTAGCATTTAATTGATTCTTGTTTTCCGATGGAAACCAATAGCAATGTTTATGTACACAAGCAAAAAGTTTATCAAAAGTTCAACTTGAAACTTTTAGTCCTGTTATCTTTAAAATAGATTTTAAAACTTTAACATATTGAAGTTCATTAGATACAGAATATAACTGTACCCTCTTGGTTCTGTGAGTCCTTCTATCGTGCCTTTGGGTCCCTGTATCAGGCTCCAAATGTTGTTGTAAATGAAGGGAGACACAGATGAATGAGAAGCACACAAAATGAATCTGTAAGAAAGTTGAGGACTGCAGCTCGCTCAGGCATGCAACAAAGAACTGAGCTGTGCCTTTCTTTTTATTCAGACTCAAATTTGGGAATATTTGTCTGTTTGCATCTACTCAGAATTTTTTTTGTGTGTGGCATCACTGGCCTGGTGGGAGTAGGAAGCCCAGCCTTGCTCCTGGAGAGCGGCTGCTGGATTTGAACTGTCAACCCAGTGAGTCGCAGTCCTGCACACAACCACTAGGCCACCAGGGCTCAGTCCTACTCAGAAAATTTAAAATTTGATAAGTAACATTGTTGAAACAATATTATCTAAAAAAACAGGTGCTATAAAATATAATCTACAAAACAAAGAACAGAGACCAAAACAAATGTCAGAAAAACACTATATCAGGGATGTCTCCTTGATTGTCAAAACACCTAATTGCAGATTATTTTAACCTCAAATGTGAATCCTCAAAGTTCTTATTTTTGTCCAAGTTGTAATCATTCTCTTGCTACACAGCTCCCTCCCTCACCCTTGATAATTTATAAATTATTACTATTTTTTCATGTCTTAAACTGTCTGATATCTCTCTTCACCCACTTTTCTGTTGTCTGTCCTCTAGTGAGGAGGTTATATATATCATTTTCTTGGTTCCTCCTTTTTCCTCCACTTTCTTCTTAGCCCCTGGTATCACTAATCTCATTTTTGGTCCTGAGGGGTTTATCAGTCCTGAATTCCCTGTGTTTCCAGCTCTTTTCCATACCAATAAGTCTTCTTCCAATCCTTCATCTTCAAGTTCAGATATGCTGGAATTGTTTTCCATTTTTTTGGGGGGGGCATCACTGTGCCCTCCGGTGGTGGGAGTAGGAGGCCCAGCCCCACTGCTGGAATTGAACCTCCGTCCCAGTGGGCCGCAGTCCCGCGCACAACCACTACGTCACCGTGGCTCAGCCCTCCATTTTGTTTTTAAGTCCAGATATTCATACATTTGATTAGAATACTTTACTTTTTCTTCTTCATATAGTTTCTTGGAGTATTTCTGAATATATCAATTGAATAAATATGGTAAAGTTATAACTCTGACATGCACATTTTCTGGTTTAAAGCCCTGCAGTATCTCCCTGTTCTGTTCAAATGACTGCCTTTTGGTCTATGTACAGGTTCTGCATAAGCACAATTAAGGATTTTGGAATTCTTATCCTCCATGTCATCCATAGTTAGTTATGAATCTTGATTAAATTTATGGCATGATCCTATTGATGTATTGGTGCAGTAATTTAAAAATTATTTTCAGCAAAATTTTAATTTGATATCAGTAATATTATTTGATAATTTCATCTTTGTATTTTGGTAACCTTTCTTTGGAATGGTCAAAAAGATGGATTTCTTTCAGTCAGTTGACCAAATTTCTTGTCATTGACTAGTGAATGCTTCTGGGAATGCACCAGTTTGTTGAAACATTTCAATTAGTATTCTGACAATAGCCAGAGTCTGTTTTTCACTGATGTTTTTGTGACAGTATACATAAAAAGCCACGATCAGGGTGAAGGTTGATATAGTTTCTTTCTCACTGAATCCAAAATTCTTGGACCGTCTTTGCAAAAGCACAATGAAGATCATCTTTCACAAGTCTGCTTCACTCTTTGAACTTGATAACCAACTAACTGGAAAACCCTGTTTCACAAGATATATTGTTGGAAATGGAAGAAAATGCGCAACATAGCCTCAGACAGAGTGGGATATGACTGCAAACACTTGATCCAAAATTTGGTAACTGGCATTGTAGAGAAACCAGTTCTCACTGTATCACTGTTGGTACATTCATCACTGTTAGTGATTCAGCACTCTTGTGCTGTCTCAGGGCCACCTTCAACTTGACTGTAAATGGGCTTCTGGCAAGTGCTAATGAGTGTCAGATAGGTTTGGAAAGTACAATGAAATTTCATCTGCAAGCATGTGCAAGTGTACTTTCATAGAAATTATCATGATAATCCTTTTGTCTGGTTCAATGTTGTGTTCCTCAAAGAAAGAAGATAAAGTATGCAACTTGTAAATTTTCTTCTCTTTTTTTTTGTAATTTTATTTTCATCCAACTTTTTTTTTTTCCAAAGCTGGAGATTCATTTGGAATGATCAGATCTTTTCAGACAAATTGACACATGTTGCATTTGGTCCTTGCAGTGATCAATTTAACTCATTCAAGATGGCAAAGATGTCAATCAAGTAAGCTATTTTCTGCAGTTCACTTTTTGAAATTCTTTTATTGGGGGCTCATACAATTCTTATCATAATTCATGCATAAGTCCATTGTGTGTCAAGCACATTTGTACATCCCCTGCCCTCATCATTCTCATAATATTTGCTTTCTATGTATATTCTTGGCATTGGCTCCTCATTTTTCCCCTCCCTCCATGCAGTCCCCCCAATAAACCCTTGGTAATTTATAAATTATTATTAATTTGTTATATCTTAGACTGCTTGATGTCTCCCTTCACCTGCTTTCCTATTGTCCATACCCCAGGGAGGAGATTATTTAGAGATCTTTATAATAGGTCCCTGTTTCTACCCCACCTTCCCTCCACCATCCTAGTATTGCCACACTCATCACTGGCCCTGTCCAGGATCATCTGTCCTGGATTCATTATTTTCTGGCTCCTATCTCTGCCATTGTATATCATCTGGTCTAGCCAGGTTTGTAAGGTAGAACTGTGATCATGACAATGGAAAGGAAGCAGTATTGAAGAAATAGAGGAAAGTTGTATGTTTCATCACTGCTACATTATACCCTAACTAGTTTATCTCCTCTTGGTGACTTCTCTGTAAAGAGAAGTCTGTTACCTACAGATGGACTTTGGGTCCTCAACTGTACTCTTCCTCATATGCACTAATAAAATTTTGAGTTCCTTGATGCCTGATAGCTAGTATCTTTGACACCTCATGATCACACAGATTGGTGTGCTTTGTTCATGTGGGCTTTGTTGCATCTGAGCTAGATGGCCGCTTGTTTATCTTCAAGCCTTTAAGACTCCAGACACTATATGTTTTCATATCTGGGTACCATCAGTTTTTTTCATAATATTTGCTTTTATTTAGTTTTATGGATTACCTGATCAAGAATATAAGCAGATTTGTCATCTATTTTTCTGTGGACAATGTTGTTAGATAAGGAAATTGCACTCAATTTCATAGCAAATTTGTCCCCTATCATTACTTGAATAGTATCTTTGGCTGCTGGCATCAGTAAATCCTCATCAATGGGGTGAGGTTTCATAGCTCTGGCGATTCTGAGTGCCTCCAAATATGAAATTTAACAACTACTACATTTTGTTTGTGATATTTGCAACCAGTGTCAATTTGGCTTTCTTGACTTCATCAGCTATGCTTCTAAAATAATTGGTACCCTGGCAGGCAAAGCTTGGGTGATTGCTATTAAAATGACATTTTAGTTTGATCGGTTTCATAGATTTGGCTGATAGAACTTCACAACAAATAACACATTCTGGTTTCTAAATTTCTGCTGTAATCATTGAGGTCATGCCATACTGTAAAAAATCCTCACTATTTTTTTCTTAACATTCTTCTCTCCACAATTCCTTGTCATGGAATGGTTTGCTAATGAAAATAATCTATAACAATAACTTTAATAATTCAAAAGATGACCCATGGCATAGTTCAGTCAATACAATTCATTAAAGTTTCCTATGATTTACTATTCTGCTTTTTTAAAAAACCTGTTACTATTACAAGGGGATGGTATTCACATCAACCACAGCTGAATATAAAAAGACAGATCAGCATCCAGATTAAGTTCCCATAGTACAGATATTTTTTGAAGTAGTTGATAATTTTGCATTACCTGATTTTACATTTACCCAGTAACTTATTCATGAGGTGCCATTTTACTTCCAGTCCTGCTTTCAACACAGTAACTACTTTTAACAGAATAGCAGCTTTCAACACAGCAGCTACTCTCTGCATAGTACCTGTTCTCTACACATGTGTGACTGGTTCACATAAGTATATTATGGTGCAAACCCTGTCACATTCACCTGTATTTGTACGGGATGTATGTGATGGGGTTGACAGCATGCTGGTACTCACTATGTGGGCATATCTGCATGTGAGTGGACCTGCCAGGAGATGGGTACTGGATAGGCATCTCAGTTTCTAAGACTGTTGAAAATATGTGTTCTATGAGGGTCTTAGATGACCTCTGTCAAATGGTCATTTGACTCCCAAAAGGATCATGACCCATAGGTTGAGAACCCCTGCTATGTAGGGCAAGAAGTCAAAATCATCTTGATGGCAATGGGTTTGTTTGTATTTAATTTTGCTTTCTTCATGTATTATGTTATTGATATCATCCATTAAGTCATCTGGTCTTTGATTTTTAGTGTTCAATGCTGTTTTTGATATGATCTCTAAATTCAAGCGGTATATATTCCCAGTATTATTTTGAGTCTTGTAGCCTTGTTTTACTTTTCTTGACCTTCAATATGGACTTACATGTGAGAAAATTTGTTCTATGTTTGACCTTTAGCTGTATTTTGTATGATGAGGTTGTTCTTTTCCAGGGTGTCTTTCCAGAGTTGTAGTCAGCTTCATTCTGGTGTAGTCTATTCAATGTAGTCCACATGTATAGTTGTTGTTTATGTTGAAAAATAGTATATCCAGGAAAGAAGTCATTGATCTTGCAAAATTTTATTTTGTGATATCAGCTCTGATTCTGTTTCCAACTACTGATACTTTATTATTGTTTTGAACCTTCACATTCCAATCATGAATAATTAACAGTGTATCTGAATGGTACGTTTGATGAATTTTAGACAGAAAGTATTGATATAATTCTTCATTAGTGCTTTCAGTGAGTGGTACATACATTTGAATAATAGTTGAATGAACTTTCTTCTTTGTAGATGTAAATATATGTAGATATTATACTATTACAGATAAAGCTGTACTGCCAGAAAGAACTTGAAATGTTTTTTTTTTTGATGATGAGTGTGGTTTCATTTCTCTTGAACGTGTTCTTCCAGACACAGAAACCACATCATATCCCATTCAAAATGGTCAATGCCAGAGCCTAAGATATCAATATTTACTGGTTTCATTTTGCTTTTGATAACTTTCAACTCTCCTAAATTCAAACATTCCATCTGCTGGTTCCTGATGAGTTTGTTTCTTCTCTTTTTGAGTTGTGCTCCATTAGCAAATGAATGTCCTAAAAGTATTGCTACATCTAGGTCATCATAACTGACTCTACTTTGAGGTAGCAGTTCTTCCCCAGTCATATTTTGGGTACCTACTAGTCTGAAGAAATCATCTTCTGGCATGGTAGCAGAATGTTCTCCTGATAGTCTGATCATTTTCAGGGTCTAATATCTCAGAAATGGATGGCCTACAAGTTTTCCCCAGTTCATTCTTGTCAGGAAGCTTTGATCAAACCTGTTCACAAGAGTGACCATGTTGATGTTTGAAATACCAGAGGGATAACTTCCAACCATACAGCATCACTCAGCCCACACGAGCAGTTTTGCCCTGTCCTATGAGTCAAGATCAATTCAAGGAAAGTGAGCTTAGCTTGGTTTGAGGAATGCACATGTTGAAAAATGACATGTCTGTAAAAAAAATCCCTGGTGAATAGTCAGTATATATAGTCCATTATTCTGATTCACATTATTCTTGTTGTTATCACTGCTATTCATAGGACAAGTAGATAGAGGACCTTGGTGGGCCCTTGATAGGCTTATCTTTATCCTAAAGGTTATATGACCTTAGTTCATGGTTTTAGTCAAGGCTTTGACATATCGAATTTTATTTTAAATGAAATCTGGCTGTCATATAGAGAATTGACTGGAGGAGGGGACAGATAGTGGTGGAGGAGATAGATAGTGGTGATGGCAAACCCGTTTTGGTCACTTTATAGAATTTGGAGAGATTACTCAACTATTTTACCAAACTCAGAAAGCCCATCAACATCTTCCTCCTTCAAGATTTAGAGATTTTAGCAAGAACAAGCATAGCCTAGGATGATAAAATGCTCTTTTTTTTTTTTAAAAAAAAAAAAGATGATTCCATAAACCTTGCACAAGCCTCAAATGTACTTATTTAATCATAAGGGGGAAATGTAGAAGCAAAAGTTAGATTCTGATAAAAATCAACATCTTTAGTTACTGAACACACTTAAAAATATTGTGAGGAGGTTCTTAATATAGTCTTTGTACATTTGTATGATTACCTTTATACCTTTTGGCCTCATTTTAGAAAATAAATTAAAATTATTATTTTTTCTTTACAAACTTCTATCCATGGTGTTCAGAATTTTACGATCTTATGTAAAAGCAGGATGGTGGGCTGGCAAGTGTTCACAACCAATGTATAAAGTACGGGATGTGCTGAAAACTCATTAAGTAATGAGCACCATCAAGAGTCACAGAAAATGCTCTCTCTGGATTTACAGAAGATTTTAATAAAGAGAATAATACTCGATATACTTATTTTGCTTAAATTTGGAAGATTTAACAAAATGTATCGAATTACTTCATTGTTAGTGGAGGATTTACCTGTGATGCCAGAGCTGGAAACTATGAAAGGCAAGATTCGTATCAGTTCATTTCCTAGTGACAGTTTATAAAAGTCAGCTTTGAAAGGGGAAGGACATCCTAGAGTGGAATTTCCTGTCTATAAACCTAAAGAAAAACAAAAAAACACCAATAGTACTTTCTGAATGTGCTCACATAAAATATAATTTTGTAAGAATTTCTTTATTTTGCCCTATTTATCATCCTATTTCCTGCTGGGCAAGGTTTTTTTTTCTTTTTTAAAATTTTATTGGGGGCTCTTACAGCTACTTCAACATTCAGTACATCATTTGTATCAAGCACATTTGCACACGTTTCCACATACATTTCCCAATATTTTCCACTTGAGCCCTTGATACAAGCTCCTCTTTAAAAAAAACAAAAAAGCCTCCCCTTTCCCCTCCCCCCCTTTTTAAAAAAATTAATCATTTTATTGGGGGCCCCTACAACTCCCATCACAATCCCTAACAACATCAGTTGTATTCAGGCCACTTTTACACACCCATTGCCATCATCACTCTCAAAACATTCTCCCTCCCTCCAGGCCCCCATATCAGCTCCCTATATTACCCTTCCTCCCCCCATTCCCCTTGAACCCTTCATAATTTACAAATTATTTTTTCATTCTGTACACTGCACAATGTGTCCCAACACTCACTTCCTTGTTGTCCGTGCCCCAGAGAGGAGGCTACGTGTAGATCCCTGAAGTTGGCTCTCCCTCTCCATTCCTCCATCCCTCCACTCTCCTGGTATTACCACTCCCATCACTAGTCTTGATGGATCATCTATCCT